>CM046352.1:12727621-12880690 GCA_025403435.1 Artocarpus heterophyllus | reverse complement strand
GTAACTTGAAGTTTGTTGTTGTAACTGTTTAATTAGTTTTTTTCCCCCGAAATGACGTGTAAGTTTTATAATATGCAAACCACGAGGGACAACAAGAAAGAGAGGCCAGAAAAAAAAACACTTACAACTTGTTGAGGAGCCTAGTTGGAACTAATTGGTTAGAGCTAATATTGATTAGCAGTCGGAGCTTATTAGTTCTAGCCATGTGTCAAAAAAAGCCTGTTTCATTTGAAGAAAAACAGTTCTAACTACTAGACTCGCACCACTATTGAGCCAAATGAAAGTTTCAGTTGGTACTGAGACCCTCTGTTAGAATTGAGCTTTCATACTATGATTTTTTTTGGACCTTTTTGTTTCTTTATACTAAAATTCACAAAGACTTCATAAACTTACTATAGATAATTATGTGTCCATTGCTTGATAACTTGAGATTTGATAGAATTTGTTACATTTAGAGCGTTGATGTCTATTTTCTATCTCATCTCTCCTTATGCACATGTAACCTTAGCCTTTAGACTCTATAAGACCCAGTAATATACATGGAATGTAAACCTATTTGAATAGGGTGTTGATAAAGAAATTTATATAAATTTCTATTTTGAATTTTTTCATTATTGGAAGTAAAGTTTTTGCATTTTATTTGTAAATTATATGATCATTAAATTTTAGAGAAATATCGGTAAATATTGAAAATATCAACTGAAATATTGATTGTAATGAGTTTTAATTTGTACAATTTTTTATGACATATCAGCAAAATCTTGTAAAGTTACTGAGAATATCGGATATATGAAAATAGGCGCATTTCTCTTTTTTTTTTTTTTTTGTGGTTTCAATTTATCAATATTTTTTAGGATTCATAAGTGATTTTGTCACCTAGTGACTGTACTTCTAGCTAGAATAACTTCTTAAATTTTTTTTAAAAGTAAATAAAACAAAACATATAAAAAAACTCCTCCAGTACGACTTTTTGGTATTGAGATCTAATATATGAAGTTTATTTTGCAAAAATTATTAATTTCAGTATTTTTTAGAAGTTTTGTTCTATTAAAAAAATATCACATTTATGTTTTGAAAGCAAATTTTTGTAGTTTTTTGTTTTACTTTTATGAGTTATTTTCACTGATATTGATATTTTCTCCAAATTTGTTGCAAAGCTAAAGTACTGATTTTTTTACGATACCGATATTTTCATTTTAAGTTTAATAAATATTCCACTGTCTCAGCCTTCTATGTTTCTCGAGAAGCATATATATTGGTAAATCTTAAAGGGCTTTCTTAAAAATAATTGAAAAGTTAAGAAGTCCAATAGTTATGATCAACAGTTGTATTAGTTAAGTTGAATATCATGGTAGGTGGAATTTTTTGATGTCGACATTATGCTTAAATTGTTAACAAAAATAGTATATTTAATACGCCGTTGGGGAACTAATTTGAGGGTACCAACCAAGGTTAGCAAAAAATAAATACAAAATTATCAAGCTTCAGTGTTATTATTTTTATTTAAATTTCAGCGCACAATATTGAGTTCCTTTTATTCTAAAATTGCCTGCGGCTATAGGACACACCAAGGAAATGAAGAGTGTCCACTATCTTGATGATAAAACTTCCGAAGATGTAAGTAAAAGTCTCTATTAATTGGTCCATATAAGATTGAGAGAAGAATTTTACTTTTGCCAACGAAATTTCTGTCCAACGTGTGTTAGTTGAATTTCTGAGGTGACGGCCAATCTGAACCAGTTTTCAGACCCTTCAATGGATGGAAATTGCAGTTTTAAGGCGATCTCAAGTCCAAAAACAGAGTTTGCATTCGGGTTTTGTCTACTTATATTTTCAAATATATTTCGGTTGTTCTTGTTACATATACATTTTGGGGGTGGGCGCCAGTTTTGTGGATGAGATTGGAGAGAAATACATTAAGTCAAAGTGGCGAGAGGTTTGTGATTCTCTTGTAAACTTCCCAATACTAGTGAAATTCTACAGCTCTAGCTAAAGTGGAAGTCGCGCTCACGTTAAGAGAATCTTGCGTGTGTTTTCTTATATTTTTTTATATTATTGCTCTTGTTAGTATCGAATTAAGGCGTTTAATGCGTAATACGGAAAGCTCTAAAATTGGAAAGAATAATCTAACCCTGAATTCATTGAAGCAAGGGGTCCAAAACTATAGCTGAGGTGACATTCCAATTTACGGAAACAAAGACTAAAACTGTAATAATATTTTTAACCTTATTCTGCCATATTAAGCTTCTCACTTGGCTCAATTAAAGTAAGCGTCTCTAAATTAGTATTTGATAACATGAAATATTGTGTGTTCTGAGAGCGTTGATATGATAGTTTAACGTCTTAAATGCTTCACGCTAACACCTCAAACGAGAAACATCTGAAATCTAGAACGCCATAGCTTTAATAAGCCCCTTTTAGAAAATAGACTTTAAAATCAGCACATGAAAGGACTATTACTTTGTGGATATGAAGTTTTAAGGTGAAAAATATCATTTATAACAAAAAAAAAAAAATCCTTTTTCCAACTATTCAAGTTATATTCTTTCTTTCTTTTTCATCTACACCCAAAAGCAGAAAAAGAAAAAAAAAATTCAGAACTTGCAGTAATCCATAAGGGTTTCGTGGACAATTCCTTAAACTTTAGCAACGAGTCTCATATAAGGCGTCACAACAAAATTTTCTTGGCTGGGAAAATTTGAAAAAAGGGCGGAAAGAAATTTTAAATTGGGGAAAAAACAAAATTCCTGCCTGCTTTTTTTTTTCTTGCTGCCAAAAAAGAAAAAACAAAAAAAAAGAGGTCATTTGTCTAAAAGGACTTTTTCTAAAGCCTTTTATCAAAATGCCCTATTTTGGCTGCACCAGATATTTAGTTGACGTTTAAAAGTTTAAATTCTTGTAGTGGAATGTGAACCCATGATTCCTTTTTCATTCTCACTACAAGAATTAATAACCAGCAAAGACCTTTTATTTTTCCTGTTTACTATCTTCAAAAAGAACTATTTTTAGTGAATAAATTAGAAAAGTAAAGGCAAAGCGATCAAAATTTTAACACGCAACGGAATCTAGTAGGTTATGAAAAGTCGCGCACATTTCCCTAGTGAGTTTCTTATTCATTCTCGAAGCTAAGGTGTTGTAAGCAATATTTTACATTTTCCCCCTTGACAATCTGTATCCCTTTTTATAAAAAATAAAATGCTGGCCTCCCTTGAATATCAACCCCTCTCTTATGTAGTTGGTAGATATACATTTGACACTAATCCTTTTTTTTTGGTTTCCGAAGTAACCCTTATCTACAAGAACTATTATGATACTATTATGATGAGAAGTTTTAGGAGTAATTCATCAATTGCTTAGACCTAAACTAAAATAATTACGTCCTTTTTTCTTTTATAATGTCTTATAATATCCATATACATTTAATTATTATATTTCTTTTGAGGAGGACATTTAGATATATTGGCTTTCGGTCTCATAAATTAATATAGATAATAATTTATTATCAAATAGCTATCCTTAAAGCTGCCAGTGCATATTGACACTCTTCTAATTCAATAAATCAATTGATGTTTTTTTTTATATATCTGGTACATAATAAAATAGATGAATCATGAAACTAGTGCCATCTGCTGCCTTTGACTAAGGCCATGGTTCTTTATCGGTCTATATAATTAAGCTCTATAGGCTAATAACTCAACCAACTCTTAATATAGTCTCAACATCCCAAAACACAAAGTGGAAATACTTTCCTTTGCAAACTTCCAGTAATGGCATCCCCATTGGAGGTGGAAAGCGATCTAAAAACTCCTTGATGATGTGCACAGAAAAGAAGAAGAAAACCTCTCCTATGCTTTGCAGCTTGTCTATTCCTCAGTGTTGTCTATGTCTTTACACACTGCAATTGAGCTTGGAGTTTTTGACATCATAGCGAAAGCCGGAGAAGGCGCTAAGCTTTCTCCGGCGGAAATCACAGAGCGAATGGCCGCCAACAACCATGAAGCACCCATTATGCTTGATCGCTTACTCAGGCTGTTGGCTAGCCACTCTGTCCTCAATTGCTCTGTGGTCAGTGATGGCAATAAAGCGTCTAAATTTCAAAGGTTGTACAGTCTTGGCCCGGTGTCCAAGTATTTTGTGACTGATGAAGATGGTGTTTCATTGGGACCCGCAATGGCGTTGGCAAATGACAAGATCCTTTTGGATAGCTGGTTTGTGTCTTTACTTTACTTTTTTCTTTTCTTTAACAAAAAGTTCTCATTTTGTTCGAATTTTGGGAAAGGGAATGGACAATACACTAACCTTGAAGGATTTCTAATGGAGTGCCAAAATAGTGAGGCATCATAAAATTTTGGCATTTTTTAAAAAGAAAACAATCTTCAATCAATGTTATTTCATATATTGAATTCAGTATATTGCTGTTAAATTTCATATTGAGAAAGTATGTGCTAAAGTTTGGCATTTGGCTGATGTGATAACTTATTAATTTAAACCTTACACAATTTTCATTTTCAAGTACTCAAAATAACTTTTGTTTTCAAATCTGCTTCTATTTTGACCATGTTAGATGCCCTGTAAAAACCTCACATGTCTTTTTGGTTTTAGATTTTGTCTAAGAAAACAAATTATTAATAGAAGGGTGGGAACTATACATTTTAGAAACTTCGGTTTAGCTAGACCTATAAAGTAAATGCCAAGGGTGAAAGTGAGATAATTGCATATTTTCAAGTAATGATGGTGCAAATATCTAATAATTATAACTGAAAATAAACATAGCATTTGAGATAATATTTGATTGGAACAAATATAAAATGACTTCAAAATATGCTATATTCATTATTTTCTTTGGTCAAATTGTACTAGAGATAGTCTCTCGTGGAGAGAAATACTGTATGATATTATCTTGTGGGCTTTTCATAGTTTATTGAAGGCAATTTTTTATATGCAAAAGTTTGAAAAACAAAAAGAGGAAATTAGGATCCGAAATTCAGACCAAGCTATTTGGATTATGACTAGAAAACAATATTTCATATTGGTGGAAGGTATAATTTCTATACTACCGAGAAAGGTGTAGATAATTTGGTCTTTGCTTCATTCTTCAGCAGCCAAAATAAATATAAAAAATAATTAAAAAAAACCCTTGTACACTGCTAATTACAATTCCGGCATACAACTGAATTGCAGGCCCCATTTGAAAGATGCAACTCTTGAAGGAGGAATTCCATTTAACAGGGCCCATGGAACAGGCGCCTTTGAATGTTTAGGCTTGGACCCAAGATTTAATCAAGTTTTCAACAAAGCAATGCACAACCAGAGTGTTATTTTGGTTAACAACCTCCTAAAATCTTACAAAGGTTTTAATCAAGTTCAACAACTGGTGGATGTTGGTGGTGGTTTGGGAGTGACCCTTAAGCTAATCACTTCCAAATTCCCACATATTAAGGGTATTAACTTCGATTTGCCACATGTTATAGAACATGCTCCAATTTACCCGGGTAAGTTTTTAGTTTATTTTATCTTCTTTTTTGATACAGTTTAATTATGATTGTATCACTATACATTTTGAGAATAGGTTGTATTCTAATTTATGCCATGCATTTCGAGTTTGTTAGAAAAACAACGTCCTTATATTTTAGATCCACCTAATATTATATCTTTAAATTTCAAATTCTCACCAGTTTTATAAATTTTGGAATTCAATAGTTGATTTTCACCTAAAAATTGACAAATTTAGCTTTTGTAGCTTCTAAATGATCATGTAAAAAAAAAAACCTGTAATATTAAAGAAAGACAAACAAAAAGTCACAAAAATAGTTTTTTAAGCTAAATTGCAAAGTGAAATTTGTCAATTAATATTTTATTACAAGTTTATATATGAGCTTCAATGGATACATTCACCAGTTTAAGGTTCAAAACTAACGGTTGACCCATAAACTACAAATTTAATATGGATTTGAAATTAAGGGGTATAGTTTCGAGAACATCTATAATTAAAGAGTACATTTTTAAAAAGTTTATTTAGAGGGTACGAAATTGTAAATATCCCTTTTCAGAATAATAGACACGTTTATGAATTATATTGCAGGTGTTGAACACGTGGGAGGAAATATGTTTGATAAGGTTCCAAAGGGGGATGCTATTTTGATGAAGGTAGAGTTATGTAAATATACAATCAATTTGCAAGCATTTTTACAAGTTAAATGACCTTTATTTCTGCAGTGCATTAACTAAAAATGAATATTTTTTTAGGCTATACTTCATGATTGGAATGATGAGCATTGCTTAAAGTTATTGAAGAACTGTTACAAAGCTATTCCAAATAATGGAAAGGTTATAGTTGTTGAGTTAATCTTCCCTGTCCAGCCTGAGACTAGTGTTGCTGCGAAATACAACTCTCAACTTGATGTGTCTATGATGACCCAATCTCCAGGAGGGAAGGAAAGGACCCAGGAAGAGTTTCTAGCTTTAGCAACTGGTGCCGGATTTAGTGGAATCAAATTTGAATATTTTATGAGTGGTCGCTGGATTATGGAGTTCTTTAAATAGATGGCTTTCTTCCTTTTTACCAAAATATGTATTCTGTTATTGATCTACGTATGCAAGTTGTGATGTCTTTTTTCCTTTTTTTGTCTCGTAAGTGAATAAATTAAATTTTACCACCCATGATCAGTAGGTCAAATGTCATGGGTAGGGGAAATAAGGGCTGTGTTTCGTCGGTGTTTAAAGATCCAAGGGGAGTTTACATTACCGAATTAATAATAATAATAATAATGGTTATAAAATTTATTGTTTTATCTTTTTCATATTGCTTTTTCCTTATTTTTTGTTTTAATTTTTTTATTTTTATTTTTCTAAACATAAATTTCTTTTGAGATGTTCAAATACTCTTAAAGGTATATTAATTTTAGTACTTAATACAAATAACAGTCCTCGTAAGAATGATACTCACTACAACAAGTAGGGTTATTAGCAACGATGAAAAGTCGTTGCAAAAGTGAGAAAGTCGTCGCAAATGTCTTTTGTGACTACAAGTAGTCGCAAATACGTTGTCGCAAATAATTAGTCACAAAAGCCTTATTTACGACGACATGTGTTGTCGCAATTACATTAGAGACGACAATCGTTGCAAAGAACGTCATTGTAATTACGTCGTCGGCAACTTTGTTGGGCTGACACGGCTTCAATTTTTAGCAACGAGATTTTCAAAACATGTCATCGCAAATGCCTATTCAGATGCTGACATTTGTCGTGAATATTTTTTTGTTTTGTTTGTAATGACATTGTCGTCCCAAATACCTTCCTTTTTGTTTTAATTAAATATTTGTAATATTATAATAAATTTATTATGAACATTTTTTAATTAAGTTTTGAATTGTTATTTTATTATTAAAAGATTTTATTATGATATATTTAAATTCAAAATTAAATATAGCTAGGCAAATTATAATAATGAAAACAAATTAATATTAGAAAAGACTAATGGTAATAAGTGTTTTATTAATAAAATAAAACCAAACATATTGTGTGAAAATATTAAGTAACGTAGGTAAATAAAAACAAAATATAATCTAATCTCTAAACTTGCAGTATCATTGGCATCATCATCATTGTCATTAGCAACGTTTGGAAGAGGCAGAGGACTTGGAGGGACATAAGGTTCAGGGCAAGTCAAGGAAGAGAATAGGACATTAGGGTGTAACTAGGCTAGTAACTCCATCATCTTATTCTGGTTCTTGTACATTTGCAATTTTGCTCGTACGATCTTCACAAAAATTCTTATAGGCATAGATTAACATGCGCCGAAGATATTCGCTCCAACTAGGAGCTAGAGGATGAAGCAGCACTAGAGTAAATTCTCTGAGGGAGTGTTGGGCCTATTCCAGTCTTGTATCATCTATATGTACCCAAGACATGCTCTAAAATTTCCTCCTTGTTAACTACAAGTATAGATGAACTAGAAGTAGATTGTGTCCTTTGTGTTTCTTTCTCTGCCTCCATCGTATTGTACACAAATAAAAGTGAACACTTGTTATAAATACACAGACTAATTTAAATAAGGAAAGATAATATTAAAAATAAAAACACTTATAAAAGTTTGTTATGTTTAAGGTTTAATCTAAGTATCCCTGTGACAATCAATATTGCTTTTGTTGTCTATGACAAACATCAGTTACTGGGTCTCCGTGCTAGCCTATCCAACAATTCGAATGTGTTAAAATAATATATTAGATTATCAAAGTTAACTTTTATAACTAACCTTCTTGTTGTGATGGTAGGAGTATAATATTTGATCATCCAAGCTTGACCACTTCTAGTTGCCAAGAATATTTTTATTTATGTCTGACATTTTCTATTTATAATTATATTCAGTATTAGCAAAATCGACATTAGTATGTATAATAAATAACTGACTTAGTATATCGAAAATCACTTGAAACTTGGCGGACATGAACCTATCGTGGTAAGGGCCCTAGTGATCTTAATTCTTGAGGTTTATGGGGTGTTGGCTCTATCTACGCACTCATTTGCTTTCCCATCAAATTCTTTGAAGTATTTGTAGAGGTCACTCTTCCAGCCCTTATAACATTCAGATTTTATGGATATTTTGACATTTACTTTGCAGGAGCTAGTGATACATGATTTTTTATCATAAGGATGTCAAGGGGGAAATTAATAGGATTTTTAATCCTATTTTTGTGTTGCCATCTATTAAAAAATACGGATGATTTTGTGGTGATATTAAGAATTTCAAAATGCTCCCATTAGGCAACCACCTAGGTGAATACAACCAGGAGTATAATGGGGTGATGTTGAAGAAGAAGAGGAGTTAGAGAAGTTGGATGAACCACCAATGAACCAGGGTAGGTTTGGGCATGGTTATGGGAATAGAGAAGCTAGGATGGGTAGACCTAGGCAAGATGATGATTTAGGAAGCATTAAGGTGAAAATTCCATCCTTCTAAGGTAAAAACGATCCTAAGGCTTATCTAGAATGGGAGAAGAGAATGAAGATGTTCTTCAACAAGTTGCAACGTCTCAGCCAAGGGTCCAATATCAGAGATGAATATTACAAAGAGATGGAGGTTGGTAGGATTCGAGCAAATATGGAGGAGGACAGAGAAGCCACCATGGCTACGTTATTGCATGGATTAAACCATGAGATGGCGAATGTGTTGGAGATGCAACATTATATGGAGTTGATGGATATGGTGCACTAAGCCATCATAGTTGAGCAGCAATTGAAGTGAAGAACATGGCTAGGAAGGGAATAAGCACGGTTACTACAAACTCATGAAACCAGCCCCTAAACAGGATAAATTTTCATCAACCAAGCCTAAGGCCGAGCCCACTAAGAATGCCAAACAAGCTGCGACACCAAAATAAGGTAACATGGAGTCCTCTACTTATAGAAACCATGACATTAAGTGTTTCAAATGTCAAGACAGGGGTCACATAGCTAGCCAATGTCTGAATAAAAGGGTGATGGTGATAAATGCTCAAGGAGAGATTGAGTCAGAAGATGAACAAGAAAATGAAGTACATGACATGTCCCCTTTTAAAGACGCCCATGATGGGCAATATGTGGTGGAAGAAAAATCATAAGTGGTAAGATGAGCTCTCAGCATGCAAGTTAAGGAAGAAGAAAATAACCAACAGGAGAACTTGTTTCATGCTCGATGTTTCGTAAGTAACAAAGTTTGTAGTGTTATAATTGATGTTGGAAGTTGCACCAAGATGGCCAGCATCGAACTAGTAAAGAACTTGGCATTTCCTACCTTAAAACATCTATGACCATGCCAACTACAATGGCTAAATAATTGCAGAGAAATCAAGGTAACCAAATAGGTGTTGGTGGTGTTTTTCATTGGCAAGTTAAAGGATGAGGTGCTCTATGATGTGGTCGCATGTCACATCATATTAGGAAGACCATGGCATTATGATTGACAATCACACATGACAATTTCACCAATAGGTACTCCTTTATCATTAAAAAGCAGCCTATATCACTTGTACCATTGACTCCAAAACAAGTTCTCGAAGACCAACTAAAGATGCAAAGAGCGAGTGAAAAGAGAAAAGAAAATGAGAAAGAGGCTGAGCCTGAGAGAAAAGAAAAAGAGAGAGAGGCCAAAGCTAAAAGGAAAGAAAAAGAGCGGAAAGAAAAGGGGAAAGACAAAAACATGGAAAAAAGGGAGAGGGAAAAGGAAAGAGTGATGACCTTGGTGTGTGTAAGAAAAGAAAAATACAAATTCCTTGCAAAGAAAAGTGAGGTCAAGATAGCTTTACTTTCACAATAGCCCCTTATAATACTCACGTACAAGGAGGCCTTTTGTGTACTAATGATCTTGGTGATTCTTTGCCGAGCAATGTTGTTTCTCTTTTGTAGGAATTTGAGGTTGTTTTTCCTAAAGACGTACCTTCCGGTTTACTTTCGATTCGAGGAATTTAACATCAAATTGATTTCATACTTGGTGCAACAATTCCAAACCGACCTAATTATAGAAGTAATCTTGAAGAGATGAAGGAACTTTGATGGCAAGTTAGTGAGCTAATGAAGAAGGGGTATGTTAGAGAGAGCATGAACCCTTGCGTGGTTTTGGTATTATTCATGCCAAAGAAGGATGGGACATGAAGGATGTGTGTTGATTACCAAGCCATCAACAACATTGTGGTAAAGTATGACATCCCATTCCTTAATTAGATGATATGCTAGATGAATTGCATGGCTCTTGTGTGTTTTCTAAAATTGATCTTAAGAGTGGATACCATCATATTAGAATGAAAGAAGGTGATGAGTAGAAAACTGCCTTTAAAAAAAATATGGTTTGTATGAATGGTCAGTAATGCCTTTTGGATTAAGTAATACATCTAGTATTTTCATAAGACTTATAAACCATGTTTTGCATGCTTTCATTGGCAAATTTGTAGATGTCTACTTTGATGATATCTTGATTTATAGTAAACACTTGGACGATCATGTTGAACACTTAAGACTTGTTTTAGAGGTTTCAAGGAAAGAAAGGTTATTTGTTAATCTTAAGAAATGTACCTTTTGCACGGATATTCTTGTATTTCTTAGTTTTGTTGTAAGTGCTAAAGGAATTGAAGTGGACAAGGAAAAGGTGAAGGCAATTCAACATTGGTCAATGCCTACTTCAGTGAATCAGGTAAGAAGTTTCCGTGGCTTAGCTACTTTTTATCAGTGCTTTGTTTGGGATTTTAGTAGCATAACCGCACCTTAAACTGAAGTGATCAAAAAGAACGCTCCGCTTAAGAGTGGAGAGGAGCAAGGGAAGGCATTCAAACTCATCAAGGAAAAATTGACTAACACACCTTTACTTGTTTTACCAAACTTCGCTAACAAGTTTGAAAATTGAGTTTGATGCTTCAGGTATAGGTATTGGAGGCATGTTGAGGCAAGAAGGATGACTAGTTGAATATGTTAGTGAGAAATTGAGTAGGGTAGCCCTAAACTATCCCACTTACGACAAAGCATTGTATGCATTGGTTTGAACTCTAGAAACTTGGCAGCACTACCTTTGCCCAAAAGAGTTTATGATTCATATAGATCATGAATCTTTGAAGCATTTAAAGGGTAGCACAAGTTGAGCAGACGCCATGCCAAATGGGTGGATTTCATTGAGACATTCCCATATGTGGTCAAATACAAGCAAAGGAAGGAAAACATGGTTACCAATGCACTTTCATGTAGGTACGCTTTACTTTTAACTCTTCTTTAGGAATAGGCAGGTTTTAGAGATTATTTTTAGGATAAGATTATCTAGTTGAATTCTATTCAAATTAGGGATAAATTTAGGATAAGATTACCTAGCTGAATCCTAGTCAAATTTAAAACATCAATTTCAAAATTTAGGGAATTATTATTAGGGTTTGGGCTAGAAAATTTGTGGCCTATGTAATTGTAATGCTTAGAATATTTTTAAGGACAATTCAAATTATTAAATTGAAGAAAGTGTGTTTCTTCTTTGGTTCTTGAGAGGACTCTTGAACTTATCAAGTTAATTCTTATGGCGTTAAAACAACCAAACTTATCATCTTGAATTCTTGAGTTCTTTTTTAGATTCTTGGTTTGGCGTTTTCGAACAACCATAGTTCTTAGTTCTTACTTTGCTAGGTAATAGGCTAAGACTCAACAAACTTGCATCTTAAAGGTCTTGATTTTCGATCCAATGTTGGTTGTTGGGCTTCATCACATTGTTGGCAAGGTTCAGATCAATTAGTTTTGATTATTTGAAAGATTTATACGCAGACAATGATGACTTCAAAGAAGCATGGCATAAATGCACTATTGCAGCAATAGATAAACATCAATGTAGGATGGTTTTTTGTTCTTTGACAATCGTCCTTGTATTCCCCAAGGTTCTTTCAAAGAACATATGTAATGACTAAGAAAATCCTAGAATTAAACTGCACAATTTACCTATTTAAGCAAAGGATTTTCCTGGAAACATTGTGTATGAAATGCATGATTACAGAATTTATGGAATTAACATATAATTGTTCCAAAAATTCCATAAAAGATTCTATAGTTAATTTATTAAATATTGTTATTTTGATAAAGAGATTGATAAGTTTCACTACAGCTAAGGTGGGAGAAATTTATCTATAAAGAACTCGAGAAATTTAATTATGAGAATTTCTAGGTTAGTACTAAGTTAGCAGTGTATCGAGAAATTCTCTAACTCAAATTAGATCCTTAATTGCCACTTAATTTGAAAACAAAGCTATGTTAGTAACTATATCAACAGAAAATGCTACACAAACTTGGATAATGACACTGTTAAAACCATGTCATTATTGAGCCTAAATTTTGAAAAAGTAAAGTTCACATTTTTATTAAGTCTAAATAAATTTTTAGACTTAATGCAGTCAAAAACACTACGCGATCAAACTTTGATAGATATTGGTTCATATTATGATTAGCATGTTATAGTATTTAAAAAAAATAGGAGAGGATTAGTCAAGTAACAGAATCTCCTATCAACTTAGTTAATTACTGTTGATAGTATAAAATTTATCTGCTTAAAAGATACTTGTAAGAAATGCGCAAAGTATCCTTAAATCAAGCTGCACCCAAATGATGGTTGTCCTTTACAATTAATGAAGTGCAACCTAGCACTCCACTCACTCCTAAGAAAGGCACCACAATAAGGGGGAGATTAGCCATTTTTTTAAGCTATCAAAGCAACTTATGGGTTAACTAACCATGATTAAGAGAGAAAGACTATATTAAGCTAAGTCTATAAATAAAAAGCCCAAGCCATTATACATAATTTTTTTTTTACTTTTCTCTTCTTTCTTACCATCCTCACCCATGTATTGCAAGAGAAGAAAAAACAAAATTTTCCATCGCCTAGTTCCATACCCTCCACCAACTAACCAAGCCCAAGAGGTAAAAAAAAAAAAAAAAGGTGAGGACATCATGGCTGGCAGCATGACCGCCGGTGGTTTTCTTTATTTAGAAGCAATCTTTGTGTTCAAATCCTATAAAAAATAAGAGGACATCATAGCATTAATATAGGTTAAGACTACTAGTACAAGCACTCTTGCCTATCTCACTATTCTTGACCTCACAAGGATGGAAATCAAGCAAAGTTGTACAAAAAAATTATTGTGTAAATCAACCCAGGTATAGCCGGATTCTCACTTCAATTTTGACCTCAAAATTTAGCTTTTAAGTCCTTTAAACAAGTGTCTATAAAAGCCCATGGGTGAGAATGAGATTTTACTTTTTCTTCCATTCCTCATAAACTTTCAAAGAGTTGTTTCTCTCTTTTCTTTCCACCTTCTAAAATTTGTTCAAATCAAACTCTCAAGATCACAACCAAGAGCAAGCTTAAGAGACATGATTGGAGATTTGTAGGTAAGAAAGAAAATTTGGTTTTCAACTAGTTTATGGTTAGCTATATTGGAGTTTTTATTAAACTCTAAACTTTGATATTTTCCTAGTGAAAGCTCAAGATTTGTCATGGTGTTCAAGGATCCAAGGAGTTATCCATCTTCTACACTCTAGGCACTACTACAAACTATGGATTCCACGATGGTTTTTTACTATCGTGTAATAGAAAAATTGGCACAGGGAAAGGGTTGTAGGCAGTTATTTTCCACGATGGTTTTTCAAAAAACTGGCGTAGAAACTAGGGTTTCCCCTACGGTTTTTCAGGAAACCATAGTGGAAATTAGATTTCCACGATGGTTTTTTGAAAAAACGTCATTGAAAATTTGTATACAAGAAGGTTGTCATTGAACTGGGAGATTGGGTTTGCCTACACATGAGGAAGGACCGTTTTCTTGAACAAAGACATTCTAAACTCCTTTCAAGGAGATTGGGCTCAAGGGTAGCATTCATATGATCCATTAAGCTTGCCAAGTGGGCCAACAAGCTTGGACTGAGACATACACGTGGAGGCCCAGCATAAGTGATCCACAAATTCAAGAGAGACTAGTCACTAAGATTGAAGTTCATGAAGGATCCAAATGATGTGGCCTTACGCATATCAGCTTGTTGTAAACCAAGATTCGCCTTGTTAGTAAATCTATTAATTAGTTTCTTTTATTATTCAGATTTGTAAAGTTCAAATTTCAAATCTAAAAAAAAAAAAAATCTTCTTTGTAAAGTTTGAACTTCAAATCTAAAAAAAAAAAAATTTCTTTTCTTCTTTAGGAATAGGCGGGTTTTAGAGATTATGTTTAGGATAAGATTATCAAGTTGAATTCTATTCAAATTAGGGATAAATTTAGGATAAGATTACCTAATTGAATCCTAGTCAAATTTTAAACAATAATTTCAAAATTTAGGGAATTATTATTAGGGTTTGGGCTAGAAAACTCGTGGCCTATATAATTGTAATGCTTAGAATATTTTTAGGGACGATTCAAATTATTAAATTGAAGAAAGTGTGTTTCTTCTTTGGTTCTTGAGAGGACTCTTGAACCTATCAAGTTAATTCTTATGGCGTTAAAACAACCAAACTTATCATCTTGAATTCTTGAGTTCTTTTTGAGATTCTTGGTTTGGCGTTTTCAAACAACCATAGTTCTTGGTTCTTACTTTGCTAGGTAATAGGCTAAGACTCAACAAACTTGCATCTTGAAGGTCTTGATTTTTGATCCAATGTTGGTTGTTGGGTTTCATCACATCGTTGGCAAGGTTCATATCAATTAGTTTTGATTATTTGAAAGATTTATATGCAGACAATGATGACTTCAAAGAAGCATGGCATAAATGTACTATTGCAACAATTGATAAACATCAATGCAGGATGGTTTTTTGTTCTTTGACAATCGTCCTTGTATTCCCCAAGGTTCTTTCAAAGAACATATGTAATGACTAAGAAAATCCTAGAATTAAATTGCACAATTTACCTATTTAAATAAAGGTTTTCCTGGAAACATTGTGTATGAAATGCATGATTACAGAATTTATGGAATTAACATATAACTATTCCAAAAATTCTATATAAGATTCCATAGTTAATTAATTAAATATTGTTATTTTGATAAAGAGATTGATAAATTTCACTGCAACTAATGCGGGAGAAATTTATCTATAAAGAACTCGAGAAATTTAATTATGAGAATTTCTAGGTTAGTACTAAGTTAGCAGTGTACTGAGAAATTCTCTAACTCAAATTAAATCCTTAGTTGCATCTTAATTTGAAAACAAAGCTATGCTAGTCACTGTATCGAAAGAAAATGCTACACAAACTTGGATAATGACACTGTTAAAACCATGTCATTATTGAGCCCAAATTTTGAAAAAGTAAAGTTCACATTTTTATTAAGTCTAAAATAAATTTTTTGACTTAATGCAGTCAAAAACACTACGCGATCAAACTTTGATCGATATTAGTTCATATTATGATTAGCATGTCATAGTATTTAAAAAAAATAGGAGAGGATTAGTCAAGTAATAAAATCTCCTATCAACTAAGTTAATTACTGTTGATAATATAAAATTTATTTGCTTAAAGGATGCTTGCATGAAAAAACAAAAATTCCCATCGCCTAGTTCCACACCCTCCACCAACTAACCAAGCCCAAGAGGAAAAAAAAAAGATGAGGACATCATGGCTGGCAGCATGACTGCCGGTGGTTTTCTTTATTTAGAAGCAATCTTTGTGTTCAAATCCTATAGAAAATAAGAGGACATCATAGCATTAATATAGGTTAAGACTACTAATACAAGCATTCTTGCCTACCTCACTATTCTTGACCTCACAAGGATGGAAATCAAGCAAAGTTGTACAAAAAAAAATTGTGTAAATCAGGCTAGGTATAGCCAGATTCTCACTTCAATTTTGACCTCAAAATATAGCTTTTAAGTCCTTTAAACAAGTGTCTATAAAAGCCCATGGGTGAGAATGAGATTTTACTTTTTCTTCCATTCCTCATAAACTTTCAAAGAGTTGTTTCTCTCTTTTCTTTCCACTTCTGCTATGTGACTTTCCACCACCTTCTAAAATTTGTTCAAATCAAACTCTCAAGATCACAACCAAGAGCCAGCTTAAGAGACATGATTGGAGATTTGTAGGTTAAGAAAGAAAATTTGGTTTTCAACTAGTTTATCGTTAGCTATATTGGAGTTTTTATTAAACTCTAAACTTTGATATTTTCCTAGTGAAAGCTCAAGATTTGTCATGGTGTTCAAGGATCCAAGGAGTTATCCATCTTCTACACTCTAGGCACTACTACAAACTATGGATTCATGTAATAGAAATATTGGCACGGGGAAAGGGTTGTAGGTAGTTATTTTCCACGACCGTTTTTCAAAAAACTAGCCTAGAAACTAGAGTTTCCACTACAGTTTTTCAGGAAACCATAGTGGAAACTAGATTTCCACGATGGTTTCTTGAAAAACCGTCATGGAAACCCTAGTTTTCACAACGGTTTCCTGAAAAACCATTGTGGAATTCTTAAGTTTCCACGCCAGTTTTTTAAAAAATCATCGTGGAAAATTTGTATACCCTCAAAAAAAATTGCCAAAAATTAAAAACCGTTGTGGAAAATTTGCATACCCCCAAAAAAAATTTTCCAAAAATTTTTGATTTCCCATGGGATGGCCAGTCCCATGTGTTGTCCATTACTGCAAGGCCCTAATTGCATACAAAAATTAGTGTATATTGAAATTACAAGGTATTTACAAGATCATTTACATTTGAGCTATTTTTAGCAATTGTTTATCTAGTATCTCCATCTATCTCTCTAAAGAGCACATACCTATTTACAAATTGTACCCACTCTAATCTAACTTCATGTATATCTGTATGTATATAATTTTTTTTTTCCTAAGGCTTGTATATCACTTGTAATTATATCCTGCATAAAACGTAGAATAAAAAAACTGCATTCTATGTTTCCTTGTTGTCTGGGACACTTACGTTTGGAATATAGTGTTTCGTTCTGTCAGTTTGTGACACCGCTTCCCACATGATGCTTACAATCGTTAAGCGCCCTAACAATGTGTCATGTTTAAATGAATTAATAGAGGATACAATTATGTGGGACTAAAAACAATTAATTTTATAAGAGAACATTGATACTTACAATCTCGTGACTGATACAAAATCCTCACGTGGTGGGTGTCCGAGGGGGTCAAACCAATATATTTGGTCCTCCCATGGCAAAATAAGTCCCAACATCCAATGTTCTCCAACATTATATGGCATGAAGAATAATTTCCCTCTCAGTGCTTGAGCTAACAGGTGGAGGAGTGATGTGGCACGCTCTCTACGATCACTTTGTAGGTCTCTTGTAGCACTTGAAACAATGGCTAGAGATATGAAGCCAAAATTTTACGCCAAGCCTTGAAGTTCACAATATTTTGCCAAAAAACTACAATAAAAAGCAATACAGTCAATTATTTGAAAGAATTTTAAAAATATGAAATAAGGATGGAGGTATTACTTGAGGTATACTAGGATATAGTTCACCTCACTTTTGTCAAAGTTGATGAAGTAGTAAACGTCTTCATGCCCCACATAGATAGGCAATTCATTGCCAGTGACATTTATCGCTATCGGGCACTAAATCGTTGACCCATCGCGCATGAAAGAATGTGCGTATAGAGCCAACTGTATAAATTCTTGAAGTACTATAGCAAAGTTAAATGCAGGTAGTTGCTCATTAGCAACGGTTTGTTCTTGTTCTTGTTCTACCTTAGGTTGTGATTCTCTCGCTTTTGTAGAGCTTTTCTTTTTTTGGTGTTTCTTTCCGCTTAGATCTTGTGGAACATGGCTAGGCGCTCGACTCTGCTTCATCAATGTGATGACTTCAACTAACCTTTTCGGCCATGCGATGAAGCTTTTGGTTGCTTCACCCACAGTTGTTCCTTCAAGTGTTGGAACAGACAATTTAGCTATTCTAACTCTAATGGTAGTGATGCTAACGCACATGTTCTCTTCCACTAATAGTCATCCATGAACTATATCAGTTGGAAGACTCTCCATCTACACCTTTCCAAGCGCAACAAGTGCACACCTACTATTAATTCTACCCTCAACAAAGAGCTTGCATCGTTTGGGCTCTTGACGAGGAGGTGACAATTAGACTTTTAGAGCTTCTGCTACATTATTAGGAGTGTTACAACTAGCTTTATATGCACACCTACTATTAATTCTACCATAGGAGGCTATTTATATACATTTTCATCCTACTCTGGAATGGAAATGTATGGTTGTATGAAGGTAACCTAGAGGTCAGATCTGAACCCCTTTGCTAATTCACCGTAAACCTTTAAAAGCCCTTTTTCTGTACCAATCCTCGACTGTAAAAGATTTGTATATCTCTCTCTAAATCACATCTTTTACATTATCTAAATCCTTAGACCTCCAATCTTTTGTCCATATTAGAACGTGCTCTCAACTAAGGACTGCGATCCAACTGCTTAATTCATGGCCGGGTGCGCCTTTCGGTTGGCCTTTTGAATCAAAAGTCACTTCAATTCTTAAACCTTTCTTTCTCATCCTATGAATTTTTTTCACTAATGTAGCCCTTAGCTCAAAGTCTACTTTCGGATCAAATTTGAATTGCCTTCATGGCTTACTGCGTTGGTTTCCTTTGCAATATTGCGATGAAGATAGAGTGTAGTCTTCGTACTCGTCCTCGTACTAGTAACTATCAATCTCATGAGACATTGTACCTGTGCAAAGTAAGTAAAAACTAGCACATACATACTAATATTAAATCACAAACTATACATATTCACATCTTCACATATTCAACTTCATACATTTTCAATTACACAATTTCACTTGTTACACATATTCACAAAATTTACAATTTTAATTACATATATAATTTCACAAATTGCACATATTCATATAATTTCACATATTACACATATTTACATATCCTCACATATTCACAAATTTACAATTTCACTTACACAACTTTTCATATTACACATATTGACATATTCACATAATTACACAAATTCACATATTCACAAGTTTACAATTTCAAGTTCCCAATTTCATATATTGACATAATTTCACGTATTCAAGTCTTGACATATTCACAAGTTTACAATTTCAACTACACAATTTTACATATTCATATAATTTCACATATTACACATATTCACAAATTCACAATTTCAATTACATACATAATTTCACAAGTTACACATATTCACATAATTTCACATATCACACATATTTACATATCCTCACATATTACACATATTCACAAATTTGCAACTTCAATTATACAATTTCACGGATTACACATATTCACAAATTTACAATTTCAAATACATAATTTCGCATATTACACTTATGAGGGATTAGGGCCGAGGGGGGGCCGTGGGTGGGGCGAGGGGGGTGGGGGGTGGGTGGGGCCGAGGGGCTGGTGGTGGAGGGGGGTTGGTGGGAAAGGGGGCGAGGAGAGAGGGACGAGGGGGGGGGGGGGGGGGGGGTGAGGCCGAGGCGGGTGGGTGGGGGCAAGGGGGAAGGGGGTGGGGGGGCGAAGAGGGTGAGGCCGAGGGGAGTAGGTGGGGGCGAAGGGTGAGGGGGGTAGGGGCAAGGGGGTGGGGAAGGGGGAAGAGGGAGCGAGGATGAAAGGGGGGTGGGGGAGGGGGGGTTGGGACGAGGGGTGAGGGGTTGGGGGAGGGGGGCTAGGGCTGGGCCGAGAGGCGAGGGGGGTGAGGCCGAGGGGCTGGGGGAGGGGGCAAGGGTGAAGGGGTGAGGGGGGTAGGGGGGTGGGTGGGGACGAGGGAGGAGGTGGCGCTAGGCTGAGGGGGTGGGGGAAGGGGAGCTGGGGCTGGGGCGAGGGTGAGGGGGTGGGGGAAGGGGGTTTGGGGCTAGGGCGAGGGGTAAGGGGGGTAGGGGAGGGGGGCTGGGGCAAAAAGGTTGACGCCGACGGGGGTGGGGGTGAGGGGGGTGGGTGGGTGGGTGGGTGGGGGATGGTGGGTAGGGTGAGGGGGTGGGTGGGTGGGTCGCGGTGGGGGAGGGGGGGGTGGGGGGTCAAGGAGAGTGGGGGAGGGGAGCTTACCGGCAGCGAGTAGGCAATAGCGGCGGGGTGGAGATGATGGCAGCGGAGGGAGCAAGGATTTTAGAGACAAAGAAAGAGGGATTCTAGAGAGAGAGAAAGAGGGATTTGAGAGAGAGAGTGAGGAATGAATGAGAGGGAGGGCGCGCATACAATTATGGGTTGCAGGCATGAATTTCAAAAATTGAGAGGGGGAAGTGAGCATCTTCCATGACAGTTTTGTCAAAAACCATCGTGGAAGACTTTGTTTTTCACGACGGTTTTTGTCAAAACCGTCATGGAAAAGGCCTGCTCTCCACAGCATTTACAATGTTGCGAGAGGCTTTCCACGATGGTTTTTGCAAAAACTGTCATGGAAGCTATTTGCCACGACTGCTTTTCACACAAAAATCGTCGTGGAAAATACTGCTTTTCACAGCATTTTTTAATGTTGTGAGAAGCTTTCTAGGATGGTTTTTGCAAAACCGTTGTAAAAAATTGCCTTAAATATTTCTTACACATAATTTTCTTGGCTGCCCAAGGTGGCCAGCCCATGTGTTAAGCATCCAATGGCCCAAAATATATACTTTATCTCCATTTTCACCATAAATTTAACTATGGATACATATACAAAACCCTTAAAAAAAGATTGAAAATGAAATAAATTAAAGAAAAATGTTACAAGTAAATTAACATAAATTGGTTTATTGATGCTCATCTTTTTATCTTTTTTTTTCATTGGTTCCTCAATACATATCCATTCTACATCTTCATGAAGCAAGTGCGAAACATCATCTTCAAAATTATCTATCTCTTTAACCAGTGGCAATCCCTTTGTGAATGAAGGGATGTCTGCACAATCCTCATCAACTTCTTCACCGTCGATAACTATTCTTGGCTTTGTTGGGATGACTAGAGACAACTCCATGTCTTGGGGATCTATAGTATAAAAAACTTGGATTGTTTGTGATGCCATAATGAAGGGATCATTCCTATATCTCAATCTTCTAAAGTCAACCACCGTGATGTCGTCATTGTCGTTCTTAACATAGTTATTGTCGGCCCACTTGCACTTAAAAAGTACTATGCGTAATCCCCCATAATCAAGTTCCCAAATATCTTCAATGAAACCAAAATAGTTCATGGTCCCATATACCGGATTCTTATCCTTGGCGGAGGCAATATGCATAGACTCAACACGGAGAGTCACACCACTATTTTGCACCAGATGCTTCTCATCTCTTTTGCAAGTGTATAAAGTGTAACTATTTATGGAATATGACGTATACCTTGCAACTACCAACGACGGTCCTCTAGCCAGGTTCTTCAACTCTTGTGACATGCCTCCATCTTGTGATGTGGAGCACTTTCCATAGATGTGTGCTCTAATCCACAACCGAAAGATTTGGTTGTGTTTATCTTGCAACCACTTCTCATTTTGTGCTCTTTTTGGGTATGCTTTTTTTAATTTGTTCATGTGCACCTCAATGAAAGGCTTCACTTCATTAGCATTGTGCAAGACATAAAAGACAAGCTTGCTCCCATTCCTCTCGATTTACTGATGAAGGATTGCCCTATAATGACCGAGAAAATGTCATCAATAAAACCTAATATTTAATTGGGTTTAATTAATGAATTTATTCTTAAAAATCTAAAATTTTGTAAAAATAGTAATTTTTGTGAAAATTACAA
Source organism: Artocarpus heterophyllus (assembly GCA_025403435.1). Lineage (NCBI taxonomy): Eukaryota > Viridiplantae > Streptophyta > Magnoliopsida > Rosales > Moraceae > Artocarpus > Artocarpus heterophyllus. The sequence goes on along the minus strand of CM046352.1, from coordinate 12,858,512 downwards.
TAAAATATGAATGAGCGGTATTGATTGCAAATTTTATGGCATATTTAATGCAATGGTGGATATTGTAAAATACAAATTTTATGAGTTTGATGACTTAGAGATTTGTACATAATATCCATAAAATGAATTTCATGTCACAATTAATTGTGAAATTATGACATAAACAAATGGATGATTAGAATGTAAATAGGACATAGAGGTTGTCCAAACCCTTACCGGGGGTAGAAAGGAGGCCAGAGCAGTATAAGAATACTGCTAAATGAAAACGCAGATACGAAAAATATCATGATTGGCCTCCAAAAGTGAACAAAAAGTAAGTTAAATATTTTTATACAGTTTAAGGATAGAAAGTACACTGATTTGACTACGGCAGTATAGGAAAAATACTGTGTGGTAAAAAATTACACAGTATAAATTTAATTCCATAAAGTGGACACTCCTTGGTTTTCTATTGGGCCACATGTCTAGAAAAGTGGCCCAATCACCTTGTGACACCTAGTCGTGTACTCATGGGTTACCATGAGTCACCAAATGGATAAGAAAGCATAAATTACAAAGTTATCAAAACTTTTCTTTTCCTTTCTTTTCCTCCAAGATCCGGCAGCCATAACCAAGCTTCAAAAAAATTTTCTCAGCCCCCAAACTTTGCAAAAATAACCCCAAACAAGTTTTATAAGCAAGTACAAGGATTTTTCACAAGTTTTAAGGTAAAATCCTAAACTTTTTAATGAGTTTTCAAGGGATTTTTTATGGGTTGAAGAGAGAGATTAATCCATGGTATTTTTGTATGGAAAGGAAGCTTAGGAGGGAGTTCAAAGGGATTTTGAAGGCTTGAAACCAAAAGGGTGTTATTTTGGTAAGTTTAAAGTTTTGAAATTTTATGGATTTTATTTTGATTTCTATTCTTTCAAACCCATGTGGGTTCTTAAGCATGTATTTGCTGAAATTTCATGCATATGTGAAGTATGGCATGTTTGAGTTGTGAAATTTTGATTTATGGTGCAAAAGGGTAATTTTTGCAAAAAGTATTATTTTTGTAAATTTAATGTTAGTTTTAGTAAAAGTGATGTTTGAGCATGAGAATGTTGTGATTAAGGCATGGAATGGTTTCTGCAGGGGTAGAATTGCAAGTTTGAAACGGATTTTTGTAAAAATGCCATAGGGACTAAATTGAAAGAAAAAGATTTCTCTCGGCATAATTGAAAAATGGCCAAAAACACCCTAGTACAGTGAGATTTTGGGAAAAGTTAAAACACAAAAGTTGTAGATTTTGACGAAACTGTTAGGCATTATAGACGGTTAGTCGAAAAACTCAGTTGTTTGTGAGATTTTGATTTTTCAAAGAATTTACAAAAATTGTGAAAAATTTTAAAAAGGGCAAAAATGTCATTTCACAAAGGATTTTGAATATGGTACTTTGAGCAAAAATGATCCTTGAGAAAAATAGGAAATTTTGGTGCAAAGAAGTAAATTTTAGTCCCGGGAACAAAATCGTCAAAAATTTCAGTTCAGGGACTCAACCGCAAATTTTAATGAAAATGGGGCATAATTGAGAAATAAAGAGATTTTACCCACTAGGGTGTTATTTTGAAATTAGTATGTGGTTATTTTCATAAGAATAACGAAATCGAGCTTGGGTAGGTTAGTGGACCCATAGAGGGCCAAAATCATCATTTTTGCCCAAATAACTCGAACCACTTTGAAATGTTTCCAATGGGATAAGAAAATGACTAGAAAGGTTCCCGTCCTTCGTTAGAAATGATAGGGTAAAGTTAGATAGAAATAAGAAAAACTAGTGGTTTTTAGAGTTGTACATAGTAATGCAACTCAATTTATTAACTAACGGATGTTTCGTATCAAAACATAGGAGAATTTGGCTAATGGCTTTGTAATTGGCCAACAGGATCCTAGGAGTCTAGGAGAAGGGAAATCGAGGTTAAGTTATCCGACATTCGCATCAAGTAAGTACCCTTCCCACCTACAGTATGAAATGTAGGTTTAGAAAAAACTGTATGTATATGTATACCTGTGCGTATAATTAAGTGTAAACTTGTATGTTTTCCACGATATGAATACCTAGGGGTTTAGTCATGTATGAATAACTATGAGTATACGAAGGGATACCTGTGTATATTTTATGTTAAGTACCTGTGAGTACATTATGCTATATACCTGTGTGTATATTATTGTGTATCAGTGTGTATATAAAGTATGTACCTATGTGTACAATAATGAAAATGAGCATGTGTACCATGATTTCGTACCTATGTGTACAATGATAAATACTTGAGTATGTATAAAGTAGGTATCTGTATACTATGCTATGCAAGAGAATTTATGTTTCAAGGATAATATGTGATTATCACTTCATGCATGGTATGTCAACCATAATAAATGAACTGGTAAATGTAACACTAGAAAGTAAAAAGAGTGTCGTACCGACTCCTGACTCAAGGGGAGTTTAAAGGATATGTTATGGTCACGGTGTTACGTAGACCTAAATGAAATTGCGCAATGGTACGAACAGTCGGGCCCTAGTAAAAATAAGAAACGATGAGGATAAGGAAAGTTTATAAGAAAGCATAATTGATTCATGCATTTAATTGAATATCCATGTGGGATTTATGGGACTTATTGGGCGTTAGCTCATTAAGTATTTGATGCTGTAGGTATTCCGATGAGAAGGTCAGAATAAGTTCAAATGGTGAGCTGGCAGAGGGGTGGATGATGTGCAGATTGGGTATGGAGTCCGCTGCTGTAATGTTTTCTGCTATGTATGTTTAAAGTTATTTTGATATGAAATGTTTAAAAGAAAGATGTTATGAAAGTAAAAGTATTAATTATGTAAATACAAGTATGTGAAAGTATTTTGGGAGTTACCAAAGTTAATGTAAGTAAATTATTTATTTCCATTTAAAAAAAAAATCTTCCTAAATTTTTGCCCTTAAGAGCTTAAGAAAGAGTTTTATCATAGCCCGAAAAGGCGGGTTGTGACATGCCCGTAGATGGTACCCTAGCCTCAATGTTTATAGTCTTTGGCACCCCAATTGTGTCCACATTAGATAGGTACTCAGAGCAAAATTCAACTGATTCCTCAACTATGTAACTTTCTACAATACATCCCTCTGACCTATTTCGATTCTTCACATAGCCCTTCAAAACCTTCATATATCTTTCAATGGGTACATCCATCTCAAATACACCGGTCCACATAACTTAACTTCACGTACTAAGTGCACCGTTAAATGAATCATGATGTCAAAAAATACCAGTGGAAAATACTTTTCAAGCATACATAAGCTTTGTACCAACTTCGATTGTAGTAAATCTAGCACAAGTGGATCAATGACATTTGAGCATATTGAATTGAAGAACAAGCACAGCTTGGAAATTGCAAATCTCACATCCTTTGTTAGAATTCCTGGCAAAGCAAGTGGTAGTATTTGTTGCATCAACACATCACAATCGTGTGTTTTCATGCCAATAAGTTTCAAATCCTTCACCGATACCAACTTTTTGAAGTTCAAAGAATACCTGTTTGGCACTTTTAATGAAGTAAGCCATTCACAAAGCTTTCTTTTTTCTACTCCAGATAACGTGTGCTTTGCCGGAGGTAAGTAAGTATAGTTCCCTCTTTTCTCGGGAAACAAATTAGGCCTAATCTCCATTTCCATGAGATCCAACCGACTTTTTCACCATTCTTAGTCTTGCCCGGAATGTCAAACAACGTGCCGACTATGGATTCACAAACATTTTTTCTTAATATGCATAACATCCAAACAATGATAAACAAAAAGTGTCTTCCAGTATGAAAGATCAAAGAAGATTGATCTTTTTTTCCATGGTCCATCATTTGGCGGCTCATCCTTACCTTGCTTTCTCTTACCGAATACGACTCTTATATCTTTTACCATTTCAAATATTTGTTCACCTGTCAAAGGACGAGGAGGGTCTCTTTCTTTGTCGTTGCCATCAAAGGCTTTTTTTTGTTTGTGGTAGCGATGATCTCTTGGCAACCATCTTCTATAACCAAGAAAAATGGTTTTCTTACCATTCTTCAACAGTTTGTGAGACATTTCCGTCATGCAAATAGGACAACTAATAGAACTCTTCACCGAATAACCAGATAAATTGCCATATGTGAGGAAGTCGTTAATTGTCCATATCAACATTGCACGGAGTGTGAACATCTCTTTTCGGTAAGCATCTCTAACTTCAACTCCATTTTCTTACAACTTTTTTAGGTCATCGATTAACATTGCCAAGTATACATCAATGCCATTGCCTGGTTGGTGAGGAATAGAAATCAATAAAGACAATATTAAAAGCTTCCACTTCATGCACATCTTCAGAGGGAGATTATAGTTAACAAGTATTACTGGCCAAGTGCTATGCCTACTACTCATGTTACCATGTGGGTTCATTCTATCCATCGACAAAGCGAAATGTATGTTTCTTGGATCCGCACTAAAGTTGGGATGATCGGCTTCAAAAGTCTTCCATTGTGGTGAATCCGCCGGGTGTCTAAGCATGCCATTATCCACCCATTTGTCATGATGCCATGTCAAATTCTTGGCATGTTATGGGTTTTCAAACAAACACCTCAAACGTGGTACCGGTGGAATGTACCATAACACTTTCTTTGGCACTCCATTCTTGCCGTCTTTTGGCTCATTTCCTTTCTTCTACCTTGCTTGTTGACAAACTGGACAATAATTCTTGTCCTCATACTCATTCCTATAGAGAACACAATCATTTTCACAAGCATGAATTTTCTCATAATCCATTTCCAAAGTGCTCAAAGTTTTCTTAGCCTCATACATACTAGTTAGTAATTTATTATCCTCTGGTAGAAGCCTTCCTAAAAATTCCAATAGTTTTGCAAAACTAGAATTTGACCACCCACCTGACACTTTCAAATTCCATAATCCAACTAAAGTAGACAATTTAGTGAAATTGGTACACCCCTCATACACGGGTGTCTCCACATCATTCATCATTGTCTCAAATAAATCTGGACGGTGCACAAAGTGTTCTTCTAAATCATTGACCATGTCAACTATATTGTCTTGATCATCCATATTATCCTCCACAATAATTGAAAAATAGTATATTTAAGTTATGTTAGTTAAGTTGAATATCATGGTTGGTGGAATTTTTTGATGTCGACATTACGCTTAAATTGTTAACAAAAATAGTATATTTAATACGCCGTTGGGGAACTAATTTGAGGGTACCAACCAAGGTTAGCAAAAAATAAATACAAAATTATCAAGCTTCAGTGTTATTATTTTTATTTAAATTTCAGTGCACAGTATTGAGTTCCCTTTATTCTAAAAGTATTGAGTTCCCTTTATTCTAAAATTGCCTGCGGCTATAGGACACACCAAGGAAATGAAGAGTGTCCACTATCTTCCAGATAAAACTTCCGAAGATGTAAGTAAAAGTCTATTAATTGGTCCATATAAGATTGAGAGAAGAATTTTACTTTTGCCAACGAAATTTCTGTCCAACGTGTGTCTAGTTGAATTTCTGAGGTGGCCGCCAATCTGAACCAGTTTTCAGACCCTTCAATGCATGGAAATTGCAGTTTTAAAGCGATCTCAAGTGCAAAAGCAAAGTTAGCGTTCGGGTTTTGTCTACTTATATTTACAAATATATTTCGGTTGTTCTTGTTACATATACATTTGGGGGGTGGGCGCCAGTTTTGTGGATGAGATTGGAGAGAAATACATTAAGTCAAAGTGGCGAGAGGTTTGTGATTCTCTTGTAAACTTCCCAATACTAGTGAAATTCTACAGCTCTAGCTAAAGTGGAAGTAGAACTCACGTTAAGAGAATCTTGCATGTGTTTTCTTCTTCTTCTTTTTTTATATTATTGCTCTTGTTAGTATCGAATTAAGGTGTTTAATGCGTAATACAGAAAGCTCTAAAATTGGAAAGAATAATCTAACCTGGAATCATTGAAGCAAGGGGTCCAAAACTATAGTTGAGGTGACATTCCAATTTACGGAAACAAAGACTAAAGCTGTAATAATATTTTTGACCTTATTCTGCCATATTAATCTTCTCACTTGGCTCAATTAAAGTAAGTATCTCTAAATTAGTATTTGATAACATGAAATAGTGTGTGTTCTGAGAGCGTTGATATGATAGTTTAACGTCTTAAATGCTTCACGCTAACACCTCAAACGAGAAACATCTGAGATCTTGAAAGTCATAGCTTTAATAAGCTCCTGTTAACTTGCAAAAGTTTGTTTTAGAAATATTGACTTTAAAATCAGCACATGAAAGGACTATTACTTTGTGGATATGAAGTTTTAAGGGGAAAAATATCATTTATAACAAAAAAAAAAAAAATCCTTTTTCTAACTATTCAAGTTATATTTTCTCTTTCTTTTTCATCTTACACCCAAAAGCAGAAAAAAGAAAAAAAAATCAGAACTCGCAGTTATCCACAAGGTTTAGTGGAAAATTCCTGAAACTTTAGCAACGAGTCTCATGTAAGGCGTCACAACAAAATTTTGGCTGCACCAGATATTTAGTTGACGTTTGAAAGTTTAAATTCTTGTAGTGGAATGTGAACCCCTGATTCCTTCTTCATTCTCACTACAAGTATTAATAACCAGCAAAGACCTTTTATTTTTCCTTTTTACTATCTTCAACAAGAACTATTTTTAGTGAATAAATTAGAAAAGTAAAGGCAAAGCGATCAAAATTTTAACACGCAACGGAATCTAGTAGGTTATGAAAAGTCGTGCACATTTCCCTAGTGAAGAAAATTAAAAAAAAAAAAAAAGACAGAGTAAGAAAGAGATGTCTATTGAGTATTAGGTAATTCCTCTAACTATTTTCCTACTATTATATTCAACCTAACATTATGTGACAGGTAAATTTCACTGTCATCTCTAGTGTTTTGTGTAAACAATACAGACATTTTTGAACAAAAACTAATCACATTAATACTTTCTGATTGTTCAATAAAATTATAGAGGGACCTTCTCCATTAGTTTACCCATGAGAGTTGGCCATTAATTTTGTTAAAAATACTAAAAATATCCCTCTATCTATTAAAACATTTTTAGTTTACAAATTAAAATGATGATTTAACCCTTATTTGATATAAAAAATTGAGGTTAAATAATTTATGCATACTGGCAATTATAAATTAACAATTGTGCCTAAAATAAGATAAAATGCAGAGATTAAAAGTAGATAGCCTGAAAAAAGTCTACAATTAATTCTCTAAACATATGACATCTAGATCCACCTTTTCAATTCTAAAGAGTTGGTCATTATAAAAACTATTCACACAAAATAATCACAACCACCCAAATTAATCACAATCACACATCAATCTCAACAAAAATAAGACAAATTAATTCCAAATAAAAACTAATTAATTCAAGCAAAATCATAATTGAATTAAAAAAATTTATTTTTGAATTATTAAATATATGAAATAATTAAAATATTAAAAAATAACAAATTTTTTTCTCTCTCCCACTACTCTCTTTTTTTTTTTGTCTCTCTATGCAAACAAACAACATTTTGGAAAACAAAAAACCCTTCCTTCTTGGCAGCCTGATCCCCCCTTCTCCCATGACACCACCCCACCCACCCCCCACCCCCCCCCCCCCCCCCCCCCCCCCCACCCCAATGCCACCGTCATCTTCCCCTCGTCTTCGTCCCTCCCATGCTTGACCCCCCTTCCGTGGCCCTGTTCAACCCTACGCTGGCCAGCCCCACTCAGTTTAACTCATCGCCCCAGACGACCCACCCGCACGCTGCCCTTGTCGTCGTCCCCATTGCCCCTCGTCTTTGTTGTCTCTCCTAAATTGATAAATAGTTGTTGATTTTGTTGTTTATTCCGTGAAATTTGTATTGTACATCATGGATATGATTTATTTGTTTTATAATGAGTATGTGTAACTTGTTTTATGATGGGTGATGTTTTTGTTTTATGATTAATTAGTATATATGTGTGGGTATATATATAAATTGTGAAATTAATTTTAATTGAGCATTTGCTATTTATTATTTCGATTTAGGAATTGCAAAATGGATAGGAAATGGATGTAGGATTTTCAATTGTCTAGAAAGTATGTGAATGGTAAATATAAAAAAATGGCTATGATTTGGTGTTTTCGAATCAATGGTTGAGATTTAAAGGGATATTTTTTGTTATATCATATGACAAGTTAACAAAGTTAAGCTCGTGGTGTTGGTGTGATTAGTTTCAGGCAATAGGTGTCTCTGTAATTTGGGCAAATACAAGGAGTGCCAGTGTAATTTACCCTAATATCATTAGTAATCTAAAAAGTTCCTGGTGAATTTAGCTAAATCCTACATTTATTTTTGTATTTTAAATTTTTAATAATTCAAAAAGTATACTTTTAAATTTTAAAATGAAAAATATCCCCCTAGATTTTCCAAAAAAAAAGGAAAAACAACTTTTTAATTTGCTAAATTGTCAAAAATTATATAAATGTCTTTAATGATTAATAGTTAAATATTATTTAAAATATTTATAGCTAAGAACTCAAATTTAAAGAAAAAAAAAGTAGAACAAATTCAATAAACAAACTATATTTTCTTCAAAAATCCAAAAAACTAGTTCGATTAGTCTAGCCCTATAAAGAATTGGCATCCTTGTGACGTCTACACATAGTTGGACGAATTTGGACTTGTTGGACAGACTAACCCTATACTAGGTCCTTAAAAAATAAAATTTAAATAGTAATTATTGAGGTTGCTTTTATATTTTAAAAACTTTGACCACTTAAAGGGTTTTTTTTATTATATTTTTAAGAAACATATGGGATATTTTTTGGATTATCAAAAGTACAATGACGAATATTGAGTTTAGGTAAATTTAAAGGGTGTTTTTTTGGTATTTTCTTCCGCTAAGTAAGTATTAGTAACGAAGAATAGAGTAATGGCACAATAATCATAATTCCATCAAATAATTCAACAAAGAATTATAAAAATTCTTTGTTGAATCAACAAAGAATTCTTTGTTGATCAAAATTCTTTCTTAATAAACAAAGATCAAGAAAAGTAATGGCACAATAATCATAGTTCTATCACGCAATGGAACCTAGTAGGCTATAATAAGTCATGCACATTTACTAACTTCTTGTATCACGACCTGTTTACCTAACTGATAGAAGTACCACTAAACGCTAATCAAAGATCAACACAATTTTTCGTGACAAAAATCAAAGATCAAGATTTATCTAGTCTTGTCGTGTGTCAAATAATTCAAAAAAAAAATGCTTTTGATTAACAGTTCCAACCTTACAAACTATAACAATTCAAATTTTATGAGAAAAACACCATAGTAAAACCAATTTAAACTAGTTTTTTTAGTTCAAACTAAAATGTCCATTTCCAAGAAGGAAATATCTCTTTTGTAGTAAATTATATTTTAAAAGAGAGAATTGTGATTCACATCCAAAAAATAAAAAAAATAAAAACCGGATGTTGTATATTCAAGCCAGAAGTTATTGGAAATTGAATTTTAATTTCTTTATTTTCTTTTTAAACACCAAACTGTCAATTGCGCAATAAACGTACGTAAATAAGTGAAAAAAAAAGAAGAAGAAGAAGGAAACTAACTAAAATAAAATAAAATCAAACAAATTAAAAGAAATAAAATCTAACCAAAAATAAAATTAAAAAAAATTCACTAAAATGAAAATAAAATCTCAAGAACATAGCTAATTTGAATACCAAAAAAAGCTAGAATAACTCTATTTTACATAGTTATCAAGGCATGTTTGCAGATGAAGACCGTGTCACCGGAGGGAGCACATTCGAAGAGGAGAATCAGAGAGAGGGGAAGAGAGAAAGAAAGAAGGTGAAAATTCAATGTTATTTTTTTTTCTTGAAAATAGTACGAAAAAGAAAGGGTAAATTTGGCCAATTAAAATCCAAAAGAAATTATGGCCTATCAATTTCTAATCTTTGTGGATGGTGCTATTTACTTCTAATTGTTTTATTAATTGGCCTATTCATTGCAATTTTCCAACATTGTACTCTGCTTAACATAATTCCAGCGTACTTAAACTGAAGTACAGGCCCCATCTAAAAGATGCAATCCCTGTAGGGGGCGTTCCATTTAACAGGACTTATGGAATACGCGCCTTTGTATATCTATCCAAAATTTAGTCAAATTTCAACAAAGCATTGTACAATCTCTAGGTGACAGAGCTAGGAAATTTTTTCCAGAGGGCTAATAGCTACGCGAAAACTTTGATTAAACTCGACAATTACCAACGTTCTGTAATTTTCGGCAATAGATTTTCATTCTTTAGAAATGTTGTGATCTCGAGGCTAGTGAAAATATCAAGGGTGATGAGATCTCCCCCTGCCGTGGCGCTGGACGAAGGAGATCTGTCTCCTCCTTGCAACGAGGGGCCTTTCCTATTGCGAGAGTGGGGGAGATTTGATTTTTGTCTTTTTTTTTTTTTTTTTTTTTTGGTTTTGATAATTGCCTTGGTCATTTTTGTGAGTTTTTGTGATTTTCTTGTGATAGAGACAGCTATGGGGTGGCCAATCTTGATAGTTATTGGCCAGTAATTGCACACATATTGACCAGTAACCACGACGGATATCGGAGGCTGACCAGTCACTACGGAGGATATCAGATACCTGCCAGTAATGTTGAAAAGGCTTTAATCACTTCAAAATTCCCACATATAGACTTTGACATGTCACATGTTATTTTGCTTTATCTTCTTTTTTTTTAGACAATACTTCAGCTTTTTTGAATAAAATTTATAAATTATAATGTATCACTTTGCATTTTCAGAATAAATGTTTATAAATAATGTTGCAGGTGCTGAAAACGCGGGAGGCAATATGTTTGACAAGGTTAACCGGTGAAGCTATTTTATGAAGAAAAAATTATGTTTTATAGATTCTAATTCATTTGGTCCTTATCAAAAGTTTTCAAGTCAATTTTTCTTAAAAGTTTTCAAGTCAATTAATTTTTCTTAATGCTATTGGATCAATTAGCCGTTGTCGTAGGTTTGCAATTTCATGAGTTTCTTATTCATTCTCGAAGCTGAGGTGTTATAAGCAATATTTTACATTTTCCCCCCTTGACAATCTGTACCCCTTTTTATCAAAATAAAATGCTGGCCTCCCTTGAATAACAACCCGTCTCTTATGTAATTGGGAGATATACATTTGACACTAATCTTTTTTTTTGGGTTTTCAAATTAACCCTTATCTACTAGTACTATTATGATACTATTATGATGTGAAGTTTTAGGAGTAAATCATCAATTGCTTAGATCTAAACTAAAATAATTACGTCCCTTTTTCTTTTACAATTTATTATAATATCCATATACATTTAATTATTATATTTGTTTTGAGGAGGACATTTAGATATATTGGCTTTAGGTCTCATAAATTAATATAGATAATAATTTATTATCAAATAGGTATCCTTAAAGCTGCCAATGCATATTGACACTCTTATAATTCAATAAATCAATTGATGATTTTTTTTATATATCTGGTACATAATAAAATAGATGAATCATGAAACTAGTGCCATCTGCAGCCTTTGACTAAGGCCATGGTTCTTTATCGGTCTATATAATTAAGCTCTATAGGCTAATAACTCAACCAACTCTTAATATAGTCTCAACATCCCAAAACACAAAGTAGAAATACTTTCCCTTGCAAAATTCCAGTAATGGCATCCCCATTGGAGGTGGAAAACGATCTAAAACTCCTTGATGATGTGCACAGAAAAGAAGAAGAAAACTTCTCCTATGCTATGCAGCTTGTCTATTCCTCAGTGTTGCCTATGTCTTTACACACTGCAATTGAGCTTGGAGTTTTTGACATCATAGCGAAAGCCGGGGAAGGCGCTAAGCTTTCTCCGGCGGAAGTCGCAGAGCGAATGGCCGCCAACAACCATGAAGCACCCATTATGCTTGATCGCTTACTCAGGCTGTTGGCTAGCCACTCTATCCTCAATTGCTCTGTGGTCAGTGATGGCAATAAAGCGTCTAAATTTCGAAGGTTGTACAGTCTTGGCCCGGTGTCCAAGTATTTTGTGACTAATGAAGATGGTGTTTCATTGGGTCCCGCAATGGCGTTGGCAAATGACAAGATCGTTTTGGATAGCTGGTTTGTGTCTTTACTTTACTTTTTTTTTTCTGTAACAAAAAGTTCTCATTTTGTTCGAATTTTGGGCATGGAAATGGACAATACACTAACCTTGAAGGATTTCTAATGGAGTGCCAAAATAGTGAGGCATCATAAAATTTTGGCATTTTTTTAAAAAGAAAACAATCTTCAATCAATGTTATTTCATATATTGAATTTAGTATATTGCTGTTAAATTTCATATTGACAAAGTACGTGCTAAAGTTTGGCATTTGGCTAATGTGATAACTTATTAATTTAAAGCTTACACAATTTTCATTTTCAAGTACTCAAAATAAATTTTGTTTTCAAATCTGCTTCTATTTTTGACCATGTTAGATGCCCTGTAAAAACCTCACATGTCTTTTTGGTTTTAGATTTTGTCTAAGAAAACAAATTATTAATAGAAGGGTGGGAACTATACATTTTAGAAACTTCGGTTTAGCTAGACCTATAAAAGTAAATGCCAAGGGTGAAAGTGAGATAATTGCATATTTTCAAGTAATGATGGTGCAAATATCTAATAATTATAACTGAAAATAAACATAGCATTTGAGATAATATTTGATTGGAACAAATATAAAATGACTTCAAAATATGCTATATTCATTATTTTCTTTGGTCAAATTGTACTAGAGATAGTCTCTCGTGGAGAGAAATACTGTATGATATTATCTTGTGGGCTTTTCATAGTTTATTGAAGACAATTTTTTATATGCAAAAGTTTGAAAAACAAAAAGAGGAAATTAGGATCCGAAATTCAGACCAAGCTATTTGGATTATGATTAGAAAACAAAATTTCATATTGGTGGAAGGTACAATTTCTATACTACCGAGAAAGGTGTAGATAATTTGGTCTTTGCTTCATTCTTCAGCAGCCAAAATAAATATAAAAAATAATTAAAAAAAAACCCTTGTACACTGCTAATTACAATTCCGGCATACAACTGAATTGCAGGCCCCATTTGAAAGATGCAATTCTTGAAGGAGGAATTCCATTTAACAGGGCCCATGGAACAGGCGCCTTTGAATGTTTAGGCTTGGACCCAAGATTTAATCAAGTTTTCAACAAAGCAATGCACAACCAGAGTGTTATTTTGGTTAACAACCTCCTAAAATCTTACAAAGGTTTTAATCAAGTTCAACAACTGGTGGATGTTGGTGGTGGTTTGGGAGTGACCCTTAAGCTAATCACTTCCAAATTCCCACATATTAAGGGTTTTAACTTCGATTTGCCACATGTTATCGAACGTGCTCCAATTTACCCGGGTAAGTTTTTAGTTTATTTTATCTTCTTTTTTGATACAGTTTAATTATGATTGTATCACTATAGATTTTCAGAATAGGTTATATTCTAATTTATGCCTTGCATTTCGAGTTTGTTAGAAAAACAACGTCCTTATATTTTAGATCCTCCTAATATTATATCTTTGAATTTCAAATTCTCACCAGTTTTATATATTTTTGAATTCAATAGTTGATTTTGACCTAAAAATTGGCAAATTTAGCTTTTGTAGCTTCTAAATGATCATGTAAAAAAAAAACGTGTATTATTAAAGAAAGACAAACAAAAAGTCACAAAAATAGTTTTTTAAACTAAATTGCAAAGTGAAATTTGTCAATTAATATTTTATTACAAGTTTATATATGAGCTTCAATGGATACATTCACCATTTTAAGGTTCAAAACTAACCGTTGACCCATAAACTACAAATTTAATATGGATTTGAAATTAAGGGGTACAGTTTCGAGAACATCTATAATTAAAGGGTACTTTTTAAAAAGTTTATTTAGAGGGTATAAAATTGTAAATATCCCTTTTCAGAATAAAAGACATGTTTATGAATCATATTGCAGGTGTTGAACACGTGGGAGGAAATATGTTTGATAAGGTTCCAAAGGGGGATGCTATTTTGATGAAGGTAGAGTTATGTAAATATACAATCAATTTGCAAGCATTTTTACAAGTTAAATGACCTTTATTTCTGCAGTGCATTAACTAAAAATGAATATTTTTTTAGGCTATACTTCATGATTGGAATGATGAGCATTGCTTAAAGTTATTGAAGAACTGTTACAAAGCTATTCCAAATAATGGAAAGGTTATAGTTGTTGAGTTAATCTTCCCTGTCCAGCCTGAGACTAGTGTTGCTGCGAAATACAACTCTCAACTTGATGTGTCTATGATGACCCAATCTCCAGGAGGGAAGGAAAGGACCCAGGAAGAGTTTCTAGCTTTAGCAACTGGTGCCGGATTTAGTGGAATCAAATTTGAATATTTTATGAGTGGTCGCTGGATTATGGAGTTCTTTAAATAGATGGCTTTCTTCCTTTTTACCAAAATATGTATTCTGTTATTGATCTACGTATGCAAGTTGTGATGTCATTTTTCTTTTTTTTGTCTCGTAAGTGAATAAATTAAATTTTACCACCCATGATCAGTAGGTCAAATGTCATGGGTAGGGGAAATAAGGGCGGTGTTTCGTCGGTGTTTAAAGATCCAAGGGGAGTTTACATTACCGAATTAATAATAATAATAATAATGGTTATAAAATTTATTGTTTTTATCTTTTTCATATTGCTTTTTCTTTATTTTTTGTTTTAGTTTTTCTATTTTTATTTTTCTCAACATCAATTTCTTTTGAGATGTTCAAATACTCTTAAAGGTATATTAATTTTAGTACTTAATACAAATAACAGTCCTTGTAAGAATGATACTCACTACAACAAGTAGGGTTATTAGCAACGATGAAAAGTCGTTGCAAAAATGAGAAAGTCGTCACAAATGTCTTTTGTGACGACAAGTAGTCGCAAATACGTTGTCGCAAATAATTAGTCACAAAAACCTTATTTACGACGACATGTGTTGTCGCAATTACATTAGCGACGACAATCGTTGCAAAGAACATCATTGTAATTATGTCGTCGGCAACTTTGTTGGGCTGACACGGCTTCAATTTTTAGCAACGAGATTTTCAAAACATGTCATCGCAAATGCCTATTCAGATGCTGACATTTGTCGTGAATATTTTTTGTTTTGTTTGTAATGACATTGTCGTCCCAAATACCTTCCTTTTTGTTTTAATTAAATATTTGTAATATTATAATAAATTTATTATGAACATTTTTTAATTAAGTTTTGAATTTGTTATTTTATTATTAAAAGATTTTATTATGATATATTTAAATTCAAAATTAAATATAGCTAAGCAAATTACAAAAATGAAAATAAATTAATATTACAAAAGACTAGTGGTAATAAGTGTTTTATTAATAAAATAAAACCAAACATAATGTGTGAAAATATTAAATAATGTAGGTAAATAAAAACAAAATATAATCTAATCCTCTAAATTAACAGTATCATTGGTATCATCATCATTGTCATTAGCAACGTTTGGAAGAGGCAGAGGACTTGGAGGGACATAAGGTTCAGGACAAGTCAAGGAAGAGAATAGGACATTAGGGTGTAACTGGGCTAGCAACTCCATCATCTTATTCTGGTTCTTGTACATTTGCATATTTTGCTTGTACGGTCTTCACAAAAATTCTTACACGCATAGATTAACATGCGCCGAAGATATTCGCTCCAACTAGGAGCTAGAGGATGAAGCAGCACTAGAGTAAATTCTCTAAGGGAGTGTGGGGCCTATTCCAGTCTTGTATCGTCTATATGTACCCAAGACCTGCTCTAAAATTCCCTCCTTGTTAACTTCAAGTATAGATGAACTACAAGTAGATTGTGTCCATTGTGTTTCTTTCTCCGCCTCCATTGTATTCTACACAAATAAAAGTGAACACTTGTTATAAATACACAGACTAATTTAAATAAGGAAAGATAATATTAAAAATAAAAACACTTATAAAAGTTTGTTATGTTTAGGGTTTAATCTAAGTATCCCCGTGACAATGCATATTGCTTTTGTTGTCTATGACAAACATCAGTTACTGGGTCTCCGTGTTAGCCTATCCAACATTTCGAATGTGTTAAAATAATATATTAGATTATCAAAGTTAACTTTTATAACTAATAGTAATTAGAAAAACTTACTAACCTTCTTGTTGTGATGGTAGGAGTATAATATTTGATCATCCAAGCTTGACCACTTCTAGTTGCCAAGAATATTTTTTTTTATGTCTGACATTTTCTATTTATAATTCTATTCAATATTAGCAAAATCGACATTAGTATGTATAATAAATCACTGACTTAGCATATCAAAAATCACTTGAAACTTCGCGGACATAAACCTATCGTAGTAAGGGCCCTAGTGATCTTAATTCTTGAGGTTTATGGGGTGCTGGCTCTATCAACGCACTCATTTGCTACTCCATCAAGTTCTTTGAAGTATTTGTAGAGGTCACTCTTCCAGCCCTTATAACATTCAGATTTTATGGATATTTTGACATTTACTTTGCAGGAGCTAGTGATACATGATTTTTTATTATAAGGATGTCAAGGGGGAAATTAATAGGATTTTTAATCTTATTTTTGTGTTTCCATCTATTAAAAAGTACTTATGATTTTGTGGTGATATTACGAATTTCAAAATGCTCCCATTAGGCAACCACCTAGGTGAATACAACAAGGAATATAATGGGGTGATGTTGAAGATGAGGAGTTAGAGAAGTTGGATGAACCACCAATGAACCAGGGTAGGTTTGGGCATGGTTATGGGAATAGAGAAGCTAGGATGGGTAGACCTAGGCAAGATGATGATTTAGGAAGCATTAAGGTGAAAATTCCATCCTTCTACGGTAGAAACGATCCTAAGACTTCTCTAGAATGGGAGAAGAGAATGAAGATGGTCTTCAACAAGTTGCAATGTCTCAGCCAAGGGTCCAAGATCATAGATGAATATTACAAAGAGATGGAGGTTGGTAGGATTCGAGCAAATATGGAGGAGGACAAAGAAGCCACCATGGCTACGTTATTGCACGGATTAAACCATGAGATGGCGAATGTGTTGGAGATGCAACATTATATGGAGTTGATGGATATGGTGCACTAAGCCATCATAGTTGAGCAACAATTGAAGCGAAGAACATGGCTAGGAAGGGAATTAGCACGGTTACTACAAACTCATGAAAACCAACACCTAAACAGGATAAATTTCCATCAACCAAGCCTAAGGCCGAGCCTACTAAGAATACCAAACAAGCTACGACACCAAAACAAGGTAACATTGAGTCCTCTACTTATAGAAACCATGACATTAAGTGTTTCAAATGTCAAGATAGGGGTCACATAGCTAGCCAATGTCTGAATAAAAGGGTGATGGTGATAAATTCTCAAGGAGAGATTGAGTCAGAAGATGAACAAGAAAATGAAGTACATGACATGTCCCCTTTTAAAGACGCCCATGATGGGCAATATGTGGTGGAAGAAAAATCATAAGTGGTAAGACGAGCTCTCAGCATGCAAGTTAAGGAAGAAGAAAATAACCAGCGGGAGAACTTGTTTCATGCTCGATGTTTCGTAAATAACAAAGTTTGTAGTGTTATAATCGATGTTGGAAGTTGCACCAACATGGCCAGCACCGAACTAGTAAAGAACTTGGCGTTTCCTACCTTAAAACATCTATGACCATGCCAACTACAATGGCTAAATAATTACAGAGAAACCAAGGTAACCAAATAGGTGTTGGTGGTGTTTTTCATTGGCAAGTTAAAGGATGAGGTGCTCTACGATGCGGTACGTATGCGTGCGTGTCACATCATATTAGGAAGACCATGGCATTATGATTGACAATCACACATGACAATTCCACCAATAGGTACTCCTTTATCATTAAAAAGCAGCCTATATCACTTGTACCATTGACTCCAAAACAAGTTCTCGAAGACCAACTAAAGATGCAAAGAGCGAGAGAAAAGAGAAAAAGAAAATGAGAAAGAGGCTGAGCCTGAGAGACAAGAAAAGAGAGAGAGGCCAATGCTAAAAGGAAAGAAAAAGAGAGGAAAGAAAAGGGGAAAGGCAAAAACGTGGAAAAAAGGGAGAGGGAAAAGGAAAGAGTGATGGCCTTGGTGTGTGTAAGAGAAGAAAAATACAAATTCCTTGCAAAGAAAAGTGAGGTCAAGAGAGCTTTACTTTCACAATAGCCCCTTATAATACTCACGTACAAGGAGGCCTTTTGTGTACTAATGATCTTGGTGATTCTTTGCCGAGCAATGTTGTTTCTCTTTTGTCAGAATTTGAGGTTGTTTTTCCTGAAGAGGTACCTTCCGGTTTACCTTTGATTCGAGGAATTGAACAGCAAATTGATTTCATACTCGGTGCAACAATTCCAAACTGACCTAATTATAGAAGTAATCTTGACGAGACGAAGGAACTTTGATGGCAAGTTAGCGAGCTAATGAAGAAGGGGTATGTTAGAGAGAGCATGAGCCCTTGCGCGGTTTTGGTATTATTAGTGCCAGAGAAGGATGGGACATGAAGGATGTGTGTTGATTACTAGGCCATCAACAACATTGCAGTAAAGTACGACATCCCATTCCTTAATTAGATGATATGCTAGATGAATTGCATGGCTCTTGTGTTTTCTAAAATTGATCTTAAGAGTGAATACCAACATATTACAATGAAAGAAGGTGATGAGTAGAAAATTGCCTTTAAAAAAAATATGGTTTGTATGAAAGGTCAGTAAGGCCTTTTGGATTAAGTAATACATCTAGTACTTTCATGAGACTTATAAACCATGTTTTGCATGCTTTCATTGGCAAATTTGTAGATGTCTACTTTGATGATATCTTGATTTATAACAAACACTTGGACAATCATGTTGAACACTTAAGACTTGTTTTAGAGGTTTCAAGGAAAGAAAGGTTATTTGTTAATCTTAAGAAATGTACCTTTTGCACGGATAAGCTTGTATTTCTTGGTTTTGTTGTAAGTGCTAAAGGAATTGAAGTGGTCAAGGAAAAGGTGAAGGAAATTCAACATTGGTCAATGCCTACTTCAGTGAATCAGGTAAGAAGTTTCTGTGGCTTGGCTACTTTTTATCAGCGCTTTGCTTGGGATTTTAGTAGCATAACTACACCCTAAACTGAAGTCATCAAAAAGAATGCTCCGCTTAAGAGTGGAGAGGAGCAAGAGAACGCATTCAAACTCATCAAGGAAAAATTGACTAATGCACCTTTTCTTGTTTTACCAAACTTTGCTAACAAGTTTGAAAATTGAGTTTGATGCTTCAGGTATAGGTATTGGAGGCATGATGATGCAAGAAGGATGACTGGTTGAATATGTTAGTGAGAAATTGAGTAGGGTAGCCCTAAACTATCCCACTTATGACAAAGCATTGTATGCATTGGTTTGAACTCTAGAAACTTCGCAGCACTACCTTTGGCCAAAAGAGTTTGTGATTCATACAGATCATGAATCTTTGAAGCATTTAAAGGGCAGCACAAGTTGAGCAGACGCCATGCCAAATGGGTGGAGTTCATTGAGACATTCCCATATGTGGTCAAATACAAGCAAAGGAAGGAAAACATGGTTACCAATGCACTTTCATGTAGGTACACTTTACTTTTAACTATTCTTTAGGAATAGGCAGGTTTTAGAGATTATTTTAAGGATAAGATTATCTAGCTGAATTCTATTCAAATTAGGGATAAATTTAGGATAAGATTACCTAGCTGAATCCTAGTCAAATTTAAAACATTAATTTCAAAATTTAGGGAATTATTATTAGGGTTTGGGCTAGAAAATTCGTGGCCTATGTAATTGTAATGCTTAGAATATTTTTAAGGACAATTCAAATTATTAAATTGAAGAAAGTTTGTTTCTTCTTTGGTTCTTGAGAGGACTCTTGAACTTATCAAGTTAATTCTTAGGGCGTTAAAACAACCAAACTTATCATCTTGAATTCTTGAGTTCTTTTTGAGATTCTTGGTTTGGCGTTTTCAAACAACCATAGTTCTTGGTTCTTACTTTGCTGGGTAATAGGCTAAGACTCAACAAACTTGCATCTTGAAGGTCTTGATTTTCGATCCAATGTTGGTTGTTGGGCTTCATCACATTGTTGGCAAGGTTCATAACAATTAGTTTTGATTATTTGAAAGATTTATACGCAGACAATGTTGACTTCAAAGAAGCATGGCATAAATGCACTATTGCAGCAATAGATAAACATCAATGCAGGATGGTTTTTTGTTCTTTGACAATTGTCCTTGTATTCCCCAAGGTTCTTTTAAAGAACATATGTAATGACTAAGAAAATCCTAGAATTAAACTGCACAATTTACCTATTTAAACAAAGGATTTTCCTGGAAACATTGTGTATGAAATGCATGATTATAGAATTTATGGAATTAACATATAACTGTTCCAAAAATTCCATAAGAGATTCTATAGTTAATTAATTAAATATTGTTATTTTCATGAAGGGATTGATAAATTTCATTGCAACTAAGGTGGGAGAAATTTATTTATAAAGAACTCAGGAAATTTAATTATGAGAATTTCAAGGTTGGGGTGAACAACGGGCGGGTTTGCGGTTTTTGGGCGGGTACGGGGCGGTTTTTTTAAGTGACGGGTTGGCGATTAACCAACCCACAAACCGCCCATGGAGTGGCGGGCGGTTTCGGTTTGGGGGCGGGCGGGTGCGGGCGGTGCGGGCGGGTTGGCGCGGGTTGGGTCTACACTAATGTACAATATAATTTTTTGAGCTCTTTTTTATTAAAAAAAAGTGAAGAAAATTTGTAGAAAATATAAGACGATAATGTATGAAGCATTCTCAACAACAACCAAGTTTGACGCCTAAAGACAATAACCATATTCATAACAAATTAAGAAACATAATCATTCATTGCAACAAGAAACATCAACTATATATGAAGTGATGAACAAAGTCAAGAATTCTTGTTCTTCCATAAAACCTGTTCATTGGGTTCAAAAATAACAGGATACTACAGATGAAATGATGAACAAAGTCAAATGTTCTTTTTCTTTTTAAAGAATAAGGAGTGGGAGAGGTTTAGATTAAGATTTTTTTTTTTTTTTTTAAGAATTAGGCGGGCGGGTTCGGGTTGAACCCGCCCCCTAAAATTTAAAACCGTACCCGCCCGCCAACATATGTAGGCGGGCGGGTTGAACCCGCATAGTCTTTTTTTTGGGCTGGCGGCCGGCGGTTGCGGGGCGGTTTTTGTACACCCTTATTTCTAGGTTAGTACTAAGTTAGCAGTGTATCGAGAAATTCTCTAACTCAAATTAGATCCTTAATTGCCACTTAATTTGAAAACAAAGCTATGCTAGTAACTGTATCAACGGAAAATGCTACACAAACTTGGATAATGACACTGTTAAAACCATGTCATTATTGAGCCCAAATTTTGAAAAAGTAAAGTTCACATTTTTATTAAGTCTAAAATAAATTTTTAGACTTAATGCAGTCAAAAACACTACGTGATCAAACTTTGATCGATATTGGTTCATATTATGATTAGCATGTCACAGTATTTCAAAAAAATAGTAGAGGATTAGTCAAGTAATAAAATTTCCCGTCAACTAAGTTAATTACTGTTGATAATATAAAATTTATCTGCTTAAAGGATGCTTGCAAGAAATGCGCAAAGTATCCTTAAATCAAGCTTCACCCAAATGATGGTTGTCCTTTACAATTAATGAAGTGCAACCTAGCACTCCACTTACTCCTAAGAAAGGCACCACAATAAGGGGGAGATTAGCCATTTTTTTTAATCTATCAAAGCAACTTATGGGTTAATTAACCATGATTAAGAGAGAAATACTATATTAAGCTAAGTCTATAAATAAAAGGCCCAAGCCATTATACATAATTTTTTTTTACTTTTCTCTTCTTTCTTACCATCCTCACCCATCCACTGCAAGAGAAGAAAAAACAAAAATTTCCATCGCTTAGTTCCATACCCTCCACCAACTAACCAAGCCCAAGAGGAAAAAAAAAAAAGGATGAGGACATCATGGCTGGCAGCATGAGTGCCGGTGGTTTTCTTTATTTAGAAGCAATCTTTGTGTTCAAATCCTCTAGAAAATAAGAGGACATCATAGCATTAATATAGGTTAAGACTACTAGTACAAGCACTCTTGCCTACCTCACTATTCTTGACCTCACAAGGATGGAAATCAAGCAAAGTTGTACAAAAAAAAAATTGTGTAAATCAGCCCAGGTATAGTCGGATTCTCACTTCAATTTTGACCTCAAAATATAGCTTTTAAGTCCTTTAAACAAGTGTCTATAAAAGCCCATGGGTGAGAATGAGATTTTACTTTTTCTTCCATTCCTCATAAACTTTCAAAGAGTTGTTTCTCTCTTTTCTTTCCACTTCTGTTATGTGACTTTCCACCACCTTCTAAAATTTGTTCAAATCAAACTCTCAAGATCACAACCAAGAGCAAGCTTAAGAGACATGATTGGAGATTTGTAGGTAAGAAAGAAAATTTGGTTTTCAACTAGTTTATGGTTAGCTATATTGGAGTTTTTATTAAACTCTAAACTTTGATATTTTCCTAGTGAAAGCTCAAGATTTGTCATGGTGTTCAAGGATCCAAGGAGTTATCCATCTTCTACAGTCTAGGCACTACTACAAACTATGGATTTGTGTAATAGAAGAATTGGCATGGGGAAAAGGTTGTAGGCAGTTATTTTCCACGACTGGTTTTCAAAAAACTGGCGTAGAAACTAGGGTTTCCACTACGGTTTTTCAGGAAACCATAGTGGAAACTAGATTTCCACGATGGTTTTTTGAAAAACCGTCATGGAAACCCTAGTTTTCACAACGGTTTCCTAAAAAACTATCTTGAAATTCTTAAGTTTCCACGACGGTTTTTTGATAAACAGTCGTGGAAAATTTTTATACCCTCAAAAAAATTGCCAAAAATTTAAAACCGTCGTGGAAAATTTGTATACCCCCAAAAAAAAGTGCCAAAATATTTTGATTTCCTATAGGATGGCCAGTCCCATGTGTTTTCCATTACAGCAAGGCCCTAATTGCATACAAAAATTAATGTATATTGAAATTACAAGGTATTTACAAGATCATTTACATTTGAGCTATTTTTAGCAATTGTTTATCTAGTATCTCCATCTATCTCCCTAAAGAGCACATACCTATTTACAAATTGTACCCATTCTAATCTAACTTCATGTATATCCTTATGTATATAAATTTTTTTTTTCCTAAGACTTGTATATCACTTGTAATTATATCCTGCATGAAACATAGAATAAAAAAACCACATTCTATATTTCCTTGTTGTCTAGGACACTTACGTTTGGAATATAACGTTCCATTCTATCGGTTTGTGACACCGCTTCCTACTTGAAGCTTACAATCGTTAAGCGCCCTAACAATGTGTCATGTTTAAATGAATTAATAGAGGATACAATTATGTGGGACTAAAAACAATTAATTTTATAAGAGAACATTGATACTTACAATCTCGTGACTGATACGAAATCCTCACGTGGTGGGTGTCCGAGGGGGTCAAACCAATATATTTGGTCCTCCCATGGCAAAATAAGTCCCAACATCCAATGTTCTCCAACATTGTATGGCAGGAAGAATAATTTCCCCCATGGTGCTTGAGCTAATAGGTGGAGGAGTGATGTGGCATGCTCTCTATGATCACTTTGTAGGTCTCTTGCAGCACTTGAAACAATGGCTGGAGATATGAAGCCAAAATTTTGTGCCAAGCCTTCAAGTTCACAATATTTTGCCAAAAACCTACAATAAAAAACAATATAGTCAATTATTTGAAAGCATTTTAAAAATATGAAATAAGGATGGAGTTATTGCCTGAGGTATACTAGGACATAGTTCGCCTCGATTTTGTCAAAGTTGATGAAGTAGTAAACGTCTTCATACCCCACATAGATAGGCAATTCATTGTCAGTGACATTTATCACTATCGGGCACTAAATCGTTGACCCATCGCGCATGAAAGAATGTGTGTATAGAGCCAACTGCATAAATTCTTGAAGTACTGAAGCAAAGTTAAATGCAGGTAGTTGCTCATTAGCAATGGTTTGTTCTTGTTCTTGTTCTACCTTAGGTTGTGATTCTCTTGCTTTTGTTGAGCTTTCCTTTTTTTGGTGTTTCTTTTCACTTAGATCTTGTGGAACATGGCTAGGCGCTCGACTCGGCTTCATCAATGTGATGACTTCAACTAACCTTTTCGGCCATGTGACGAAGCTTTTGGTTACTTCACCCATAGTTGTTCCTTCAAGTGTTGGAACAGGCAATTTAGCTATTCTAACTCTGATGGTAGTGATGCTAACACACATGTTCTCTTCCACTAATAGTTGTCCATGAACTGTATTAGTTGGAAGACTCTCCATCTACACCTTTCCAAGCACAACAAGTGCACACCCACTATTAATTCTATCATCAACAAAGAGCTTGCATTGTTCGGGCTCTTGACGAGGAGGTGACAATTGGACTTCTGGAGCTTATGCTACATTATTGGGAGTGTTATAACTAGCTTTGAAGTTGTTGCATTATGAGATGCTATGATCTGTCGACGTGGCAAATACTTGGGAAATGAGCTCGGTCACAAGACCCTGTAGTTCTGCAATCTCCATCTTTATCTTCGACATTTGGCTATTCAATTTCAAAGTACCTGATTAGAGGTCGAAGTATTGAGACTGCTTCACACACTTCGATTGATCGCGCACAAGTCTTGAATGTTCCAGTTTCCCTAGTGCCCTCATTAGAATGTCATCATTACCGACCAATTGGAAGCTCTCTTGACTTTGTTACGTTGTGTATTCATCCTGTAAAACAACAACACAACCATGTTATTCAAGCACTCCTTTATCTAGTATTAAATTACAAATTAATTGTTCGTGTTCAGTAAACTTACAATCAAGTTTCCAATTTCTGCTACTTTTGGATTTTTAAACTAGCCATCGAGACCTTGATGTGATTTTACCCACAACTCCTCCCATGTTGGTGCACGCTTGTCTTTGCAAACTGTGTTACGCTATGTTAGTAACATAGTAATGATAGAATAATTGATATATGTAATATGAGTAAAATAATAACATACCAAGGATTGCTCGAGCTCTCTATATCTGACTCAACCAACCATAGAGCAGTATTCATTTTTTGCTCTTATTTTTCTTGTGTTTGATGATAGTAGTTGGAATTTGGTGCAACGTCGATACCTCACAAAAGCTTCCCAATCGTCATCATTTATGGAGGAGTAGTAGTGTACTACCGTAGGAGACTGTTTATATACATTTTCATCCTACTCTGGAATGGAAATATATGGATGTATGAAGGTAACGTAAAGGTCAGATTTGAACCCCTTTGCTAATTCGCCACAAACCTTCAAAAGCCCTTTTTCTATACCAATCCTCGATTGTGAAAGATTCATATATCTCTCTCCAAATCACATCTTTTACTTTATCTAAATCCTTAGACCTCTAATCGTTTGTCCATATCAGAACATGCTCTCGACTAAGGACTACGATCCAACTACTTAATTCATGGTTGGGTGCACCTTCTGGTTGGCCTTTTGAATCAAAATTCACTTCAATTCTTAAACCTTTCTTTCTCATCCGATGAATTTTTTTCACTAATGTAGCCCTTTGCTCAAAGTCTACTTTCAGATCAAATTCAGATTGCCTTCATGGCTTACTACGTTGGTTTCCCTTGCAATATTGTGATGAAGATAGAGTGTAGTCTTCGTACTCGTCCTCGTACTAGTAACTATCAATCTCATGAGACATTGTACCTGTGCAAAGTAAGTAAAAACTAGCACATACAAACTAATATTAAATCACAAACTTTACATATTCACATCTTCACATATTCAACTTATACATTTTCAATTACACAATTTCACATATTCATATAATTTCACATATTACACATATTCACAAAATTTACAATTTCAATTACATATATAATTTCACAAATTGCACATATTCACATAATTTCACATATTACACATATTTACATATCCTCACATATTACACATATTCACAAATTTACAATTTCACTTACACAATTTTACATATTACACATATTGACATATTCACATAATTGCACAAATTCACATGTTCACAGGTTTACAATTTCAAGTTCTCAATTTCATATATTGACATAATTTCACGTATTCAAGTCTTGACATATTCACAAGTTTACAATTTCAACTACACAATTTTACATATTCATAAAATTTCACATATTACACATATTCACAAATTCACAATTTCAATTACATATATAATTTCACAACTTACACATATTCACATAATTTCACATATTACACATATTTACATATCCTCACATATAACACATATTCACAATTTGCAACTTCAATTACACAATTTCACAATTTCACGGATTACACATATTCACAAATTTACAATTTCAAATACATAATTTCGCATATTACACTTGTGAGGGATTAGGGCCGAGGGGGGGCCGTGGGCGATGGGGGGTGGGTGGGACCGAGGGGCGGGTGGTGGAGGGGGGTTGGTGGGAAAGGGGGCGAGGAGAGAGGGACGAGGGCGGGTGAGGCCGAGGCGGGTGGGGGGGGCGAGGGGGTGAGGCCGAGGGGAGTGGGTGGGGGTAAGGGGGGAGGGGGGAGAGGGAGCGAGGAGGTGAGGGGGGTGGGGGGGGGGGGGGCTGGGGCTGGGGTTGGGCCGAGAGGCGAGGGGGGTGAGGCCGAGGGGGTGGGGGAGGGGGCGAGGGGGTGAGTGGGCGAAGGGGGGAGGGGGGTGGATGGGGACGAGGGGGGAGGTGGTGCTAGGCTGAGGGGGTGGGGGATGGGGGGCTGGGGCGAGGGTGAGGGGGGTGGGGGAAGGGGTTTTGGGGCTAGGGCGAAGGGTAAGGGGGTGGGGGAGGGGGGCTGGGGCAAAGGGCGAAGGGCAAAGGGGTTGAGGCCGACGGGGGTGGGGGCGAGGGGGGTGGGTGGGTGGGGGATGGTGGGTAGGGTGAGGGGGTGGGTGGGCGGGTCGAGGTGGGGGAGGGGGGTGGGGGGTCGAGGGGGAAGAGAAGAGAGAGAGGGAGGGGGAAGAGGAGAGTGGGGGATGGGAGCTTACTGGCGGCGAGTAGGCAATGGCAGCGGGGTGGAGATGATGGCGGCGAAGGGAGCAAGGATTTTAGAGAGAGAGAAAGAGGGATTTGAGAGAGAGAGTGAGGAATGAATGAGAGGGAGGGGGCGCATACAATTATGGGTTGCAGGCATGAATTTCAAAAATTGAGAGGGGGAAGTGAGCATCTTCCATGACGGTTTTGACAAAAACCGTCGTGGAAGACTTTGTTTTCCCCGACGGTTTTTGTCAAAACCGTCATGGAAAAGGCCTACTCTCCACAGCATTTACAATGTTGCGAGAGGCTTTCCATGATGGTTTTTGTAAACACTGTCGTGGAAGCTATTTTCCACGACTGCTTTTCACACAAAAATCGTCGTGGAAAATCTTGCTTTTCACAGCATTTTTTAATGTTGTGAGAAGCTTTTTAGGATGGTTTTTGCAAACACCGTTGTAAAAAATTGTCTTAAATATTTCTTACACATAATTTTCTTTGCTGCCCAGGGTGGCCAGCCCATGTGTTAAGCATCCAATGGCCCAGAATATATACTTTATCTCCATTTTCACCATAAATTTAACTATAGATACATATACAAAACCCTTAAAAAAAGATTGAAAATGAATTAAATTAAAGAAAAATGTTACAAGTAAATTAACATAAATTGGTTTATTGATGCTCATCTTTTTATCTTTTTTTTTCATTGGTTCCTCAATACATATCCATTCTACATCTTCACGAAGCAAGTACAAAACATAATCTTCAAAATTATCTATCTCTTTAACCAGTGGCAATCCCTTTGTGAATGAAGGGATGTCTACACAATCCTCATCAACTTCTTCACCGTCGATAACTATTCTTGGCTTTGTTGGGATGACTAGAGACAACTCCATGTCTTGGGGATCTATAGTATAAAAAACTTGGATTGTT
The DNA here is from genome assembly GCA_025403435.1 of Artocarpus heterophyllus. NCBI lineage: Eukaryota > Viridiplantae > Streptophyta > Magnoliopsida > Rosales > Moraceae > Artocarpus > Artocarpus heterophyllus. Next base: position 12,830,391 of record CM046352.1, on the reverse strand, counting down.
TGTGATGCCATAATGAAGGGATCATTCCTATATCTCAATCTTCTAAAGTCAACCACCGTGATGCCGTCATTGTCATTCTTAACATAGTTATTGTCGGCCCACTTGTAGTTAAAAAGTACTATGCGTAATCCCCCATAATCAAGTTCCCAAATATCTTCAATGAAACCAAAATAGTTCATGGTCCCATATACCGGATTCTTGTCCTTGACGGAGGCAATATGCATAGCCTCAACACGGAGAGTCACACCACTATTTTGCACCAGATGCTTCTCATCTCTTTTGCAAGTGTATAAAGTGTAACTATTTATGGAATATGATGTATACCTTGTAACTACCAACAACGGTCCTCTAGCTAGGTTCTTCAACTCTTGTGACATGCCTCCATCTTGTGATGGGGAGCACTTTCCATAGAAGTGTGCTCTAATCCACAATCGAAAATTTGGTTGTGTTTATCTTGCAACCACTTCTTATTCCGTGCTCTTTTTGGGTATTTTTTTTTAATTCGTTCATGTGCACCTCAATGAAATGCTCCACTTCATTAGCTTTGTGCAAGACATAAAGACAAGCATGCTCCTATTCTTCTCGATTTACTGATGAAGGATTGCCCGTAGATGGTACCCTAGCCTCAATGTTTATAGTCTTTGGCACCCCAATTATGTCTGCATTAGATAGGTACTCAGAGCAAAATTCAACCAATTCCTCAACTATGTAACTTTCTACAATACATCCCTCTGACCTATTTCAATTCTTCACATAGCCCTTCAAAACCTTCATATGTCTTTCAAATGGGTACATCCATCTCAAATACACCGGTCCACATAACTTAACTTCATGTACTAAGTGCACCATTAAATGAATCATGATGTCAAAAAATGCCGGTGGAAAATACTTTTCAAGCATACATAAGGTTTGCAACAACTTCGATTGAAGTAAATCTAGTACAAGTGGATCAATGACCTTCGAGCATATTGAATTGTTAGAATTCCCTGAAAAACAAGTAGTAGTAATTGTTGCATCAACACATGAAAATCGCGTGTTTTCATGCCAATAAGTTTCAAATCCTTCACCGATACCAACTTTTTGAAGTTTAAAGAATACCCGTCTGGCACTTTTAATGAAGCAAGCATTCACAAAGCTTTCTTTTTTCCACTCCAGATAACATGTGCTTTGCCGGAGGTAAGTAAGTATGGTTTCCTCTTTTCTTGGGAAACAAATTAGGCCTAATCTTCATTTCCATGAGATCCAACCGACTGTTTCACCATTCTTAGTCTTGCCCGGAATGTCAAGCAGCATGCCGACCACAGATTTACAAACATTTTTTCTCAATATGCATAACATCCAAACAATGATAAACAAAAAGTGTCTTCTAGCATGGAAGATCGAAGAAGATTGATCTTTTTTTCCATGGTCCATCATTTGGCGGCTCATCCTTACCTTGCTTTCTCTTACCGAATACGACTCTTATATCTTTTACCATTTCAAATATTTGTTCACCTGTCAAAGTACGAGGAGGGTCTCTTTCTTTGCTGTTGCCATCAAAGGCTTTTTTTTGTTTGTGGTAGCGATGATCTCTTGGCAACCATCTTCCATAACCAAGAAAAATGGTTTTCTTACCATTCTTCAATAGTTTGTGAGACATTTTTGTCATGCAAATAGGACAACCAATAGAACTCTTCACCGACTAACCAGATAAATTGCCATATGTGGGGAAGTCATTAATTGTCCATATCAACATTGCACGGAGTGTGAACGTCTCTTTTCGGTAAGCATCTCTAACTTCAACTCCATTTTCTCACAACTTTTTTAGGTCATCGATTAACGGTGCCAAGTATACATCAATGTCATTGCCTGGTTGGTGAGGAACAAAAATCAATAAAGACAATATTAAAAACTTCCACTTCATGCACATCTTCCGAGGGAGATTATAGTTAACAAGTATTACTGGCCAAGTGCTATGCCTACTACTGATGTTACCATGTGGGTTCATTCTATCCATAGACAAAGCGATATGTTTCTTGGATCCGCACTAAAGTTGGGATGATCGGCTTCAAAAGTCTTCCATTGTGGTGAATCCGCCGGGTGTCTAAGCATGCCATCATCCACCCGTTTGTCATGATGCCATGTCAAATTCTTGGCATGTTCTGGGTTTTTGAATAAACACCTCAAACGTGGTACCGGTGGAATGTACCATAACACTTTCTTTGGCACTCCATTCTTGCCGTCTTTTGGCTCTTTTCCTTTCTTCTACCTTGCTTGTTGACAAACTGGACAATAATTCTTGTCCTCATACTCATTCCTATAGAGAACACAATCATTTTCACAAGCATGAATTTTCTCATAATCCATTCCCAAAGTGCTCAAAGTTTTCTTAGCCTCATACATACTAGTTGGTAATTTATTACCCTCTGGTAGAAGCCTTCCTAAAAATTCCAATAGTTTTGTGAAACTAGAATTTGACCACCCACCTGATGGTTTCAAATTCCATAATCCAACTAAAGTAGACAATTTAGTGAAATTGGTACACCCCTCATACACGTGTGTCTCCACATCATTCATCATTATCTCAAATAAATTTGGACGGCGCACAAAGTGTTCTTCTAAATCATTGACCATGTCAACCATATTGTCTTGATCATCCATATTATCCTCCACAATAGCTTGCTTTTCTTTACTTAGTAAAGTTGAATTGAAATTAGACCCGCCATGAAAATGCTACGTTTGATAACTACTTATAATTCCATTTCGAAATAAATGTTCTCTAACAATTGGAATTGGATGCAATCTATGGTTTCCACATTGAACACAAGGACACCGAATTTTATCACCATTGGCATGACTTTTGGCGAAATCCAAGAACTCTTCCACACCATTCACATACTCTCTAGACAATCGAAAATCCTACATCTATTTCCTATCCATTTTGCAATTCCTAAATTGAAATAATAAATAGCAAATATTCAATTAAAATTAATTTCACAATTTAATTATATATATACCCACCTATATATATTAATTAATCATAAAACAAAAACATCACCCATCATAAAACAAGTTACACATACTCATTATAAAACAAAGAAATCATACCCATGATCCACAATATAAATTTCACAGAATAAACAACAAAATCAACAACTATTTACCAATTTCAGATTAATTATATATCACAGTCAACAAAAATTTATCAATTTCTAACAAAAACTTACAATTTAGGTTGAGATTAAGGAGTGTGGAGGAGGAGAGGAACGGCGGCAGCTATTTGGATGGGTCTATGTTTGTATTTGAGAAGTGATTTTCTAAATTGTGTTTGAATGTCGAGGTGAGAAAAGGGGGCTTTAAGTAAGCTATCACGATGATTTTTTCAAAAAACCGTCATGGAAGGCTTTTGAAGATACCACGATAGTTTTACAAAAAACCATCGTGGTAGATAAATATTCCACAATGATTTTCTTAAAAAAACCATTGTGGAATATTTGACATACCACAATGGTTTTTAAAAAACCGTCGTGGTATCCTAGCAATTCCATGACGGTTTTTTAAAAAACCATTGTGGTAGCTACCGCCCTATTCCACGATAGTTTTCATTTTCGCAGGTGTAACTCGGCGCACTTTTTTCACCTTACCACGATGGTTTTTAAGAAATTTTTGTTAAATAAATGTCGTATAATCGAAAATTTCTTGTAGTGAGGTAAACTCAACAATTCAAACTTTATTAAAAAAAAAGTTGCATCTTTATGTGCAAGTTATGAATGTTTAAACTTTACTGCTCAAATATGCCTTATATGTTGATTAAGGTTAAAAAATAAAAAATTTAAAAAAAAACTAAGCATGATTATATCTATAATCATGGCAGCAAGATCATGGGAATAGCACGTTTAATTTAATCCCAAGAAATTTGATTGAGATGGTTTGTAATAAGTATTATGTGTTAATTTGTTTAGTTGGTGCTTGTATGTGATGTAAAAGTTAGTCAACATATGTTAGGATTATGTTTTTGCAAATTTTGGTTGTGGAAATTTTTTTTTCACAAACTTTGAACACATAAACGGAGGCCTTAGAATTGATTTTTAAAACTTTACTGAAAACGAGACTTTTAGTTTTTGACATTTTGAACAAAAACCTATGACTGTGAAAAAACATAGTTTTGACTCTAAATTGGCCTACTAAATAGTTTTTAGGTACTACCTAAGACAACCCCAAAAACTATCTAAAAACAGCCCCTAAAACTGTTTAAAACAGTTTGTAAAGCTGTCATAGTTACAGCACTGCTAGAATTTTTTTCCCATTTTCGGGTTGTTTTGGGTTCGAATTTTATGTTTTGTCAAACACTGAAGTTTTAAATTTTAAAGAGATGAACAACTTTTATAAATAATTTTTTTTCTAAAATCTGCATCTAAGATACAGTTTTCCAAAACCATCCAAAAACTATATTTTTTCATAGAAAACTATTCTTAAGTTTCGGTTCATTTTGAGGCTGAACTGCAATTTTTGCCAAACATAAAAGTTTTAGTTTGTAGTAGAATGAAGAACTTTCATGAAGAAAGTTTTATGAAATACTACTTTTAAATTGGACTTTAAATTGGACATATAAAAACAATCTAAACTTTTAATCGATAAAAATAATTGCAAAGTTTTAACTGGAAAACAATTTTGTCAAAAATGGTCACCAGAACTTTAAAACAAACAACAAAATTATTAAAATGCACGTATTTAAAAAAAGTGCCTTTTATGGAGGAAAAACTTTAAAAGAAAAATTGTGTTTAATATATGATTTCACATAATCCTTGTAATAGAAATAGTGAAATTCATGATCAATGGATAAAAGAATTTACGATCTAATAAAGTGATCGAATTTTTGTGGTTAAGCTAAAACCTAAATAGCGTAAAATACATCCATTTTTGTGGTTTTCGTTTTATCAATATTTTTTAGGATTCATAAGTGTTTTTTGTCACCTAGTGACTGTACTTCTAGCTAGAATAACTTCTTAAATTTTTTTTAAAAGTAAAATAAAACAAAACATATAAAAAACTCCTCCAGTACGACTTTTTTGGTATTGAGATCTAATATATGAAGTTTATTTTGCAAAAATTATTAATTTCCGTATTTTTTAGAAGTTTTGTTCTATTAAAAAAATGTCACATATATGTTTTAGAAGTTATGATCAACAGTTGTGTTAGTTAAGTTGAATATCATGGTTGGTGGAATTTTTTGATGTCGACATTACGCTTAAATTGTTAACAAAAATAGTATATTTAATACGCCGTTGGGGAACTAATTTGAGGGTACCAACCAAGGTTAGCAAAAAATAAATACAAAATTATCAAGCTTCAGTGTTATTATTTTTATTTAAATTTCAATGCACAGTGTTGAGTTCCCTTTATTCTAAAATTGCCTGTGGCTATAGGACACACCAAGGAAATGAAGAGTGTTGAGGGAAATCTTCACGATGAGAAAACCGTCTGAAGTTCATACCCTCTTAAAACTGAGCACCCGAACAGGTTGCCTGAAATGTTCAATCCGACTAGGACAGGATCTGCCCGACCAGGGACCCGTCTGACCAGGGACCCGTCCGACCAGAGACCCGTCCGACCAGGACAGGATCTGCCCGACAAGGGACCCGTCTGACCAGGGATCTGTCGACCAAAGACCCGTCCGACCAGGACAGGATCTGCCTGACCAGGGACCCGTCCGACCAGAGACCGGTCCGACCAGGACAGGATCTGCCCGACCAGGGACCCGTCCAACCAGGGATCTGTCGACCAGAGACCCGTCCGACCAGGATAGGATCTGCCCGACCAGGGACCCGTCCGACTAGGACAGGATCTGCCGAACCAGGGACCCGTCCGACCAGAGACCCGTCCGACCAAGACAGGATTTGTCCGACCAGGGACTCGTCCGACCAGAGACCTGTCCGACCAAAGACCCGTTCGACCAGGACAGGATCTGCTCGACCAGGGACCCGTCCGACCAGAGACCCGTCCAACCAGAACAAGATCTGCCCGACCAGGGACCCATCCGACCAGGGATCTGTCCGACCAGAGACCTGTCCGACCAGGGACCCGTCCGACCAGGGATCTGTCCGACCAGAGACCTGTCCGACCAGGATCTGTCCGACTTACCCAAAGACCACCACGTGGCACCATTTCAACCTCCTCCTACTCTAGAGATCATGACACATGTCGCTGGACACCTGGGTTACGGGCCAAACCGGTCCATACCCGGATCCAAGCTAAAACTCTATAAATAGGAGCATCAACTCCACCATAAAGGTACGGGCATTCTTCCCTTGCCTACTCTGCCTCTCCTTTAGCTCTTCCCGGTCAGAACACTGACTTGAGCGTCGGAGTGTCCTTGGCAGACACCAAACCGGTGTCCCCTTACTCCGAGGCCTTCTCTCCTCTTGCAGGTCTGACCAGACTAGGCCGAGCCAAGCAGAACAGGAGGCAAAACAGGGAACCCGACCACCGTGCGTCCCCGCACGCGGTGTTGTGCCCAAATTAGGCATCAACAAAGAGTGTCCACTATCTTCATGATAAAACTTCCGAAGATGTAAGTAAAAGTCTCTATTAATTGGTCCATATAAGATTGAGAGAAGAATTTTACTTTTGCCAACGAAATTTCTGTCCAACGTGTGTCTTGTTGAATTTCTGAGGTGGCGGCCAATCTGAACCAGTTTTCAGACCCTTCAATGCATGGAAATTGCAGTTTTAAAGCGATCTCAAGTGCAAAAGCAAAGTTAGCATTCGGGTTTTGTCTACTTATATTTACAAATATATTTCGGTTGTTCTTGTTACATATACATTTGGGGGGTGGGCGCCAGTTTTGTGGATGAGATTGGAGAGAAATACATTAAGTCAAAGTGGCGAGAGGTTTGTGATTCTCTTGTAAACTTCTCAATACTAGTGAAATTCTACAGCTCTAGCTAAAGTGGAAGTAGCACTCACGTTAAGAGAATCTTGCGTGTGTTTTCTTATTTATTTATTTTTATATTATTGCTCTTGTTTGTATCGAATTAAGGCGTTTAATGCATAATACGGAAAGGTCTAAAATTGGAAAGAATAATCTAACCCTGAATTCATTGAAGCAAGGGGTCCAAAACTATAGCTGAGGTGACATTCCAATTTACGGAAACAAAGACTAAAGCTGTAATAATATTTTTAACCTTATTCTGCCATATTAAGCTTCTCACTTGGCTCAATTAAAGTAAGCGTCTCTAAATTAGTATTTGATAACATGAAATAGTGTGTGTTCTGAGAGCGTTGATATGATAGTTTAACGTCTTAAATGCTTCACCCTAACACCTCAAACGAGAAACATCTGAAATCTAGAAAGCCATAGCTTTAATAAGCCCCTTTTAGAAAATAGACTTTAAAATCAGCACATGAAAGGACTATTACTTTGTGGATATGAAGTTTTAAGGTGAAAAATATCATTTATAACCAAAAAAAAAAAAAATCCTTTTTTCCAACTATTTAAGTTATATTCTTTCTTTCTTTTTCATCTTGCACCCAAAAGCAGAAAAAAGAAAAAAAAAATTCAGAACTTGCAGTAATCCATAAGGGTTTCGTGGAAAATTCCTTAAACTTTAGCAACGAGTCTCATATAAGGCGTCACAACAAAATTTTCTTGGCTGGGAAAATTTGAAAAAAGGGCAGAAAGAAATTTTAAATTGGGGAAAAAACAAAATTCCAACCTGCTTTTTTTTTTTTTTTTTTTTTTTGCTGCCAAAAAAGAAAAAACAAATAAAAAGAGGTCATTTGTCTAAAAAGACTTTTTCTAAAGCCTTTTATCAAAATGTTCCATTTTGGCTGCACCAGATATTTAGTTGACGTTTAAAAGTTTAAATTCTTGTAGTGGAATGTGAACCCATGATTCCTTTTTCATTCTCACTACAAGTATTAATAACCAGCAAAGACCTTTATTTTTCCTGTTTACTATCTTCAAAAAGAACTATTTTTAGTGAATAAATTAGAAAAGTAAAGGCAAAGCGATCAAAATTGTAACACGCAACGGAATCTAGTAGGTTATGAAAAGCCGCGCACATTTCCCTAGTGAGTTTCTTATTCATTCTCGAAGCTAAGGTGTTGTAAGCAATATTTTACATTTCCCCCCCTTGATAATCTGTATCCCTTTTTATCAAAAATAAAATTCTGGCCTCCCTTGAATGTCAACCCCTCTCTTATGTGATTGGTAGATATACATTTGACACTAATCCTTTTTTTTTTTTTTTTTTGGTTTCCGAAGTAAACCTTATCTACTAGAACTATTATGATACTATTATGATGAGAAGTTTTAGGAGTAATTCATCAATTGCTTAGACCTAAACTAAAATAATTACGTCCTTTTTTCTTTTATAATGTCTTATAATATCCACATACATTTAATTATTATATTTCTTTTGAGGAGGACATTTAGATATATTGGCTTTCGGTCTCATAAATTAATATAGATAATAATTTATTATCAAATAGCTATCCTTAAAGCTGCCAGTGCATATTGACACTCTTCTAATTCAATAAATCAATTGATGTTTTTTTTTTTTATATATCTGGTACATAATAAAATAGATGAATCATGAAACTAGTGCCATCTGCTGCCTTTGACTAAGGCCATGGTTCTTTATCGGTCTATATAATTAAGCTCTATAGGCTAATAACTCAACCAACTCTTAATATAGTCTCAACATCCCAAAACACAAAGTGGAAATACTTTCCCTTGCAAACTTCCAGCAATGGCATCCCCATTGGAGGTGGAAAGCGATCTAAAACTCCTTGATGATGTGCACAGAAAAGAAGAAAACCTCTCCTATGCTATGCAGCTTGTCTATTCCTCAGTGTTGTCTATGTCTTTACACACTGCAATTGAGCTTGGAGTTTTTGACATCATAGCGAAAGCCGGAGAAGGCGCTAAGCTTTCTCCGGCGGAAATCACAGAGCGAATGGCCGCCAACAACCATGAAGCACCCATTATGCTTGATCCCTTACTCAGGCTGTTGGTTAGCCACTCTGTCCTCAATTGCTCTGTGGTCAGTGATGGCAATAAAGCGTCTAAATTTCAAAGGTTGTACAGTCTTGGCCCGGTGTCCAAGTATTTTGTGACTGATGAAGATGGTGTTTAATTGGGACCCGCAATGGCGTTGGCAAATGACAAGATCCTTTTGGATAGCTGGTTTGTGTCTTTACTTTACTTTTTTCTTTTCTGTAACAAAAAGTTCTCATTTTGTTCGAATTTTGGGAATGGGAATGGACAATACACTAACCTTGAAGGATTTCTAATGGAGTGCCAAAATAGTGAGGCATCATAAAATTTTGGCATTTTTTTAAAAGAAAACAATCTTCAATCAATGTTATTTCATATATTGAATTTAGTATATTGCTGTTAAATTTCATATTGAGAAAGTATGTGCTAAAGTTTGGCATTTGGCTGATGTGATAACTTATTAATTTAAACCTTACACAATTTTCATTTTCAAGTACTCAAAATAACTTTTGTTTTCAAATCTACTTCTATTTTTGACCATGTTAGATGCCCTGTAAAAACCTCACATGTCTTTTTGGTTTTAGATTTTGTCTAAGAAAACAAATTATTAATAGAAGGGTGGGAACTATACATTTTAGAAACTTCGGTTTAGCTAGACCTATAAAAGTAAATGCCAAGGGTGAAAGTGAGATAATTGCATATTTTCAAGTAATGATGGTGCAAATATCTAATAATTATAACTGAAAATAAACATAGCATTTGAGATAATATTTGATTGGAACAAATATAAAATGACTTCAAAATATGCTATATTCATTATTTTCTTTGGTCAAATTGTACTAGAGATAGTCTCTCGTGGAGAGAAATACTGTATGATATTATCTTGTGGGCTTTTCATAGTTTATTGAAGACAATTTTTTATATGCAAAAGTTTGAAAAACAAAAAGAGGAAATTAGGATCCGAAATTCAGACCAAGCTATTTGGATTATGATTAGAAAACAAAATTTCATATTGGTGGAAGGTACAATTTCTATACTACCGAGAAAGGTGTAGATAATTTGGTCTTTGCTTCATTCTTCAGCAGCCAAAATAAATATAAAAAATAATTAAAAAAAAACCCTTGTACACTGCTAATTACAATTCCGGCATACAACTGAATTGCAGGCCCCATTTGAAAGATGCAATTCTTGAAATTCCATTTAACAGGGCCCATGGAACAGGCGCCTTTGAATGTTTAGGCTTGGACCCAAGATTTAATCAAGTTTTCAACAAAGCAATGCACAACCAGAGTGTTATTTTGGTTAACAACCTCCTAAAATCTTACAAAGGTTTTAATCAAGTTCAACAACTGGTGGATGTTGGTGGTGGTTTGGGAGTGACCCTTAAGCTAATCACTTCCAAATTCCCACATATTAAGGGTATTAACTTCGATTTGCCACATGTTATCGAACGTGCTCCAATTTACCCGGGTAAGTTTTTAGTTTATTTTATCTTCTTTATTGATACAGTTTAATTATGATTGTATCACTATACATTTTCAGAATAGGTTATATTCTAATTTATGCCTTGCATTTCGAGTTTGTTAGAAAAACAACGTCCTTATATTTTAGATCCTCCTAATATTATATCTTTAAATTTCAAATTCTCACCAGTTTTATAAATTTTTGAATTCAATAGTTGATTTTGACCTAAAAATTGGCAAATTTAGCTTTTGTAGCTTCTAAATGATCATGTAAAAAAAAAAACGTGTATTATTAAAGAAAGACAAACAAAAAGTCACAAAAATAGTTTTTTAAGCTAAATTGCAAAGTGAAATTTGTCAATTAATATTTTATTACAAGTTTATATATGAGCTTCAATGGATACATTCACCAGTTTGAGGTTCAAAACTAACCGTTGACCCATAAACTACAAATTTAATATGGATTTGAAATTAAGGGGTACAGTTTCGAGAACATCTATAATTAAAGGGTACTTTTTAAAAAAGTTTATTTAGAGGGTATAAAATTGTAAATATCCCTTTTCAGAATAAAAGACATGTTTATGAATCATATTGCAGGTGTTGAACACGTGGGAGGAAAAATGTTTGATAAGGTTCCAAAGGGGATGCTATTTTGATGAAGGTAGAGTTATGTAAATATACAATCAATTTGCAAGCATTTTTACAAGTTAAATGACCTTTATTTCTGCAGTGCATTAACTAAAAATGAATATTTTTTTAGGCTATACGTCATGATTGGAATGATGAGCATTGCTTAAAGTTATTGAAGAACTGTTACAAAGCTATTCCAAATAATGGAAAGGTGATAGTTGTTGAGTTAATCTTCCCTGTCCAGCCTGAGACTAGTGTTGCTGCGAAATACAACTCTTAACTTGATGTGTGTATGATGACCCAATCTCCAGGAGGGAAGGAAAGGACCCAGGAAGAGTTTCTAGCTTTAGCAACTGGTGCCGGATTTAGTGGAATCAAATTTGAATATTTTATGAGTGGTCGCTGGATTATGGAGTTCTTTAAATAAATGGCTTTCTTCCTTTTTACCAAAATATGTATTCTGTTATTGATCTACGTATGCAAGTTGTGATGTCTTTTTTCCTTTTTTTGTCTCGTAAGTGAATAAATTAAATTTTACCACCCATGATCAGTAGGTCAAATGTCATGGGTAGGGGAAATAAGGGCTGTGTTTCGTCGGTGTTTAAAGATCCAAGGGGAGTTTACATTACCGAATTAATAATAATAATAATAATGGTTATAAAATTTATTGTTTTTATCTTTTTCATATTGCTTTTTCTTTATTTTTTGTTTTAGTTTTTCTATTTTTATTTTTCTCAACATCAATTTCTTTTGAGATGTTCAACTACTCTTAAAGGTATATTAATTTTAGTACTTAATACAAATAACAGTCCTCATAAGAATGATACTCACTACAACAAGTAGGGTTATTAGCAACGATGAAAAGTCGTTGCAAAAATGAGAAAGTCGTCACAAATGTCTTTTGTGATGACAAGTAGTCGCAAATACGTTGTCGCAAATAATTAGTCACAAAAACCTTATTTGCGACGAGATGTGTTGTCGCAATTACATTAGCGATGACAATCGTTGCAAAGAACGTCATTGTAATTATGTCGTCGGCAACTTTGTTGGGCTGACACGGCTTCAATTTTTAGCAACGAGATTTTCAAAACATGTCATCGCAAATGCCTATTCAGATGCTGACATTTGTCGTGAATATTTTTTGTTTTGTTTGTAATGACATTGTCATCCCAAATACCTTCCTTTTTGTTTTAATTAAATATTTGTAATATTATAATAAATTTATTATGAACATTTTTTAATTAAGTTTTGAATTTGTTATTTTATTATTAAAAGATTTTATTATGATATATTTAAATTCAAAATTAAATATAGCTAAGCAAATTATAAAAATGAAAATAAATTAATATTCGAAAAGACTAATGGTAATAAGTGTTTTATTAATAAAATAAAACCAAACATAATGTGTGAAAATATTAAATAATGTAGGTAAATAAAAACAAAATATAATCTAATCCTCTAAATTTCCAGTATCATTGGTATCGTCATCATTGTCATTAGCAACATTTAGAAGAGGCAGAGGACTTGGAGGGACATAAGGTTCAAGACAAGTCAAGGAAGAGAATAGGACATTAGGGTGTAACTGGGCTAGCAACTCCATCATCTTATTCTGGTTCTTGTACATTTGCATATTTTGCTCGTACGGTCTTCACAAAAATTCTTACACGCATAGATTAACATGCGCCGAAGATATTCGCTCCAACTAGGAGCTAGAGGATGAAGCAGCACTAGAGTAAATTCTTTGAGGGAGTGTGGGGCCTATTCCAGTCTTGTATTGTCTATATGTACCCAAGACCTGCTCTAAAATTCCCTCCTTGTTAACTTCAAGTATAGATGAACTAGAGGTAGATTGTGTCCATTGTGTTTCTTTCTCCGCCTCCATTGTATTCTACACAAATAAAAGTGAACACTTGTTATAAATACACAGACTAATTTAAATAAGGAAAGATAATATTAAAAATAAAAACACTTATAAAAGTTTGTTATGTTTAGGGTTTAATCTAAGTATCCCCGTGAGAATGCATATTGCTTTTGTTGTCTATGACAAACATCAGTTACTGGGTCTCCATGTTAGCCTATCCAACAATTTGAATGTGTTAAAATAATATATTAGATTATCAAAGTTAACTTTTATAACTAATAGTAATTAGAAAAACTTACTAACCTTCTTGTTGTGATGGTAGGAGTATAATATTTGATCATCCAAGCTTGACCACTTCTAGTTGCCAAGAATATTTTTATTTATGACCGACATTTTCAATTTATAATTCTATTCAATATTAGCAAAATCGACATTAGTATGTATAATAAATCACTGACTTAGCATACCAAAAATCACTTGAAACTTCGCGGACATAAACCTATCGTAGTAAGGGCCCTAGTGATCTTAATGCTTGAGGTTTATGGGGTGTTGGCTCTATCTACGCACTCATTTGCTACTCCATCAAGTTCTTTGAAGTATTTGTAGAGGTCACTCTTTCAGCCCTTATAACATTCAGATTTTATGGATATTTTGACATTTACTTTGCAGGAGCTAGTGATACATGATTTTTTATCATAAGGATGTCAATGGGGAAATTAATAGGATTTTTAATCCTATTTTTGTGTTTCCATCTATTAAAAAGTACTTATGATTTTGTGGTGATATTACGAATTTCAAAATGCTCCCATTAGGCAACCACCTAGGTGAATACAACAAGGAATATAATGGGGTGATGTTGAAGATGAAGAATTAAAGAAGTTGGATGAACCACCAATGAACCAGGGTAGGTTTGGGCATGGTTATGGGAATAGAGAAGCTAGGATGGGTAGACCTAGGCAAGATGATGATTTAGGAAGCATTAAGGTGAAAATTCCATCCTTCTACGGTAGAAACGATCCTAAGACTTCTCTAGAATGGGAGAAGAGAATGAAGATGGTCTTCAACAAGTTGCAATGTCTCAGCCAAGGGTCCAAGATCATAGATGAATATTACAAAGAGATGGAGGTTGTGTTAGACATGTATGCTCTAAGGAGTAAAAATGTAATACGTTTTTGGAGACATTTTTATCAATAAAGAATTTACTCATTTATATATACCAAATATTGTCCTCTTTACGTTCATATTTGTTGAATGTATGATAAGCAAACAGTAGTCTGAGACTGTCAGTCTAAACCTTAAGAATTGGGCATATGATGGGATGATTATGCGGAAGACACAATTCTTAGAGTGACGGTCTAAAACATATGATCCACAATCGAGGGAATAAATTTGGGTGCTTTATTCATGTAAAGATTGTTATGTTGTCTATATCCCTTTTGGGAGATGGTTTGTCTTGACTATCAGAGTTGGACTCCATGAATAGAAACATTGGCACGTAGTCATAGGTGACGATGTGTTGGATCGGGACATAAAGTGAATTGATTTGGATTAATAATTATGTCTTGACAAATCGATTCACTTTAGACAGTCATTTGTATTGTATCTTAATCCTGAGATGAATAATGGGCCCGTTGTCTCGACTTGTGTCTTTTGTTGTACCAATGGGTGACTCCCACATCTCTATAGTGGCATGCATGCCGGTACGTTGGAGGCATGACTCTTGATAGCGTAGACTTGTTATTCATAGATATGGAATCCATAGCTCCTCTTTAGGAGTAATGATATCCTCTTATATGCGTTGTCCTGTAATTGGAAAACTGGAGCGCTCAACCATTTGGATACATAGGTGTAACCGAATGGTATACTATCTTTGGATGGTAAGTTTTCTAATGGTGAGACAATGGAACGTAAGATAAAAATAATCGGGAAGGTAAGACAGAACTTGTCCTTGAGCTGATTATGGATGATCATATGGGGATGCGATACACTGTGATATGTCATGGAGACTTAGCTACACGAGCTTCATAATTCTATAAAGTTCGAGAGTGCACTCCAAGCTTTTAGTGGAGTAGCGTTGGATTTGATAATTGTGAAATGTATATCTGGGATATTGGGTTTCATAATTATCATGAGCTTGAACTTTATAGGTCCATTTTGGTCCCCTTTGCTAGCTCACAAAATCCTGTAACGACACGGCGTGCTTTTCCAATAATTGGTGACTTATGTCAGATTTATCAGATTGGTTTAAAATTTATAAGAATCAAATAATTCATGTCTGTTTATCGGTTGAATTAATTATGTAAGAAATTAGTTCAAGATGAACTTGTTGAATTATTGTGTTTGGGTAATTCTTGTATGTTTATCGGTTGTTTTAATTTTGGACAATTAGAACAAGATAAACTTGTAGAATTGTTATGAATTGATTTATTTTCTTAGAGATTATCTTGATAAAGTTTGTTTTGATCAGATATCTTTTCTATTGGGCTATTTGAATCAAAACTGAGACTTTATCCTTTAGAATCTTGGGTGAAAAATAAAAGATTCACGGAGATTTTTTCTTGGCAGTTCGGCCTGCCGGATGACGTGTTCGGCCTGCCGAACTGGCCTGTTCGGCCTGCCTATCAAAAAGTTCAGCCTGTCGACCGACAACAGATAAGATTACGCGTTTTCATGCGAATCTTATCAGATATTGATCCGAACTTTATTCTGTTTCGATTTTTTGAGACCTAATCTGATATGGACTGACCCTAGGACCAATAGGTATAAAAAGGGAGTGAGTCTAATGATTTACTAGAGATCAATTTGAGAGATTAAGAGTGATACTCTTCTAGTGAGTATCTGAAAACTCCCTGAGAGCTTTTGTTCACAAATCAAGAACACTAGCTTTGGGTTCTCTCTATTGGTTGGAAGGAGAGTCACCGGTGGAAGAGCTTTACGTGTGAGCCCACACTCACTCCGGTTGTAGATAGAGAATAGCAAAGAAGACCAGTTGGTTGAGGCTCTTCTGGAACGTTACTTCTCTACACAGGTCGCGGAGGTTCTTCGGCACACTGAGGTTAGTAAGATCTGTTTAATTTATACGTATAACATGTCAAACTTGTGTTTTGGAAAATACTCTGATGAAAAATTTTAAAAATTCCGCTGCGTATCATTGTTTCCAACAATTGGTATCAGAGCCGAGGTTTTTTACATAAGTTTGCAAGTTTGTGATCATGTTATATGCATAAATATTGTGATCTTAATCTCTCCTATGCTTGAATTAAATTTTATAGAGAGATGGCACTCTAGGTTTCTATATAATATAAATGTTGTCATGGATTATGTGGTGAATGTTTATTAATTAATTATGGTTAATTAAATTGTTGTTTAATTATTTATTAATTAATTAATACCGGTTATGGTTCCTTAGAGGTTAGAATGTGTATCTAGGTTTTTCATGTAATTAGATGGCGAACTATCATCTCCGTCTAGGAATTGTTATTTAATTTTTAATTTGTAAGAATTTTGTAATTAAATAATTATTCGGAGAAGATGGAACGAGAAGTCGGATCTTAAAGATTGTTGATGGCGTCTCCAGGTATTTCCTAAGTCTCTAATTTTATGTTTTTGAATTGTTGAAAATAAAATTGATGAATTGCATTAAAATTATATTTTCTGGAATGAGGGTTTTATGCTCGGTCGGCATGCCGGACCTCACAGTTCGGCAGGCCGACAGTGGGGGAGAAACTTTGGTGCTCTGTCGGTAGGCCGAACCTTCATGTTCGGCAGGCCGATCACCCAAATCGGCCTGCCGACCGAGAGCTACCAAATGTCCAGAAAAGGTCAATTTTTTCGTTGTAGTTTTAATTTTATATTTGAAACGATTCTGAGAAACATTAAATTTGGATTTGACCGGAAATATGAAGTGTTCGATTCATATGGGATTAAAGACTTGAAGATGGATATTACATGAAGAAGGATACAGCTTGAGGATTCAAGGATGAAGAATAATAAATGTCTCGATTATTCTCTTGCAATCTTATTTTTCTATTCTTTAGGGTGGAACCATAATATTACGGTTATTATTATTATGCTTGTAGCTTTGCTTGATTGCTTTGCTTGTCTGCATTATAATATGTTTTACCATGTATATTGATAACATGTCATATAGAATAGGGAGTGCCGCTCATATTAAAATTGTTCATGCATAATTTTAAAATAAAACCTTGACTTCAAAAGATTGAGTGGGAGAAGGTTTTCGAAGAGAGAACCTAAGGTCTCCATCGTTGGTCCATAGGAAGAACATGGTGGTCCCAACCCCTAGCAAGGGATTTCTATCATGTACCAGATGGGATCTCTGAAAGGATAAGGTATTTTAGTATGATTTATGGTTGCACACCCCTAGGTGGTGATTATAAATCATGGATAAAATATTGAAACGGTGGTTATACACTCATGTTAATTTTATTATTAACCTCCCCTAGGAGCTCTGTTAATAAAATTAATGGCCAAAGAAACAATTATTAGTATATGCTGGATCATACGGGCCCTGGATGGCATATATTAATCAGGAGGGGATCCGTGTTCCTGATTGAATTTGGCATGACTCCCCTAGGAGCTTGTTGAATTTTAGTTGGGAATTATTGTTGTAAGGTTGTGATATTTTTAAGGTTTTGACACATAAACACATTTGTATGATTTTACATGATTGTGTTATCTTACTAAATTATTATATATGTTTGCTTATGTTTGGTATATGATTCTTTATTGTAGATTGAAAATGTCTAGAAACGCTTTATCATCGATACTTGACAAGAACCAATTAACTGGTGAGAATTATAACGAATGGAAACAAAACCTGGACATCGTCCTATCCTTTGAGAAACTAAAATTTGTACTGACAACCCCTTGTCCTCCCGAGCCTACGGGAGACTCAAGTAATGAGCAATTCCAAGCGTACGATCGCTGGAAAGATGCTAATGATCAGGTCCGCTGCTATGTTATGGCTAGCATGAATAATGTGCTGCAGGCTCAACATCAGGATTATGAGACTGTGAAGCAGATATTGGATAATCTTGAGGACATGTTTGGAGGCCAAGCCATAACAAAGCGGCAAGGGGCGCTTCGAAAACTCTTAAACTGTAGACAGAGACCGGGGACATCTATAAAGGAGCACATGATGTTGGTCATAGGTTACCTCGCTTAGGCTCAAACCAATGGAGCCGACATCGATGCTGAAACTCAGATGACTATGGTCTTTGAGACTATGTCTAAGGAATTTATTCCGTTTAGAGCTACTTTTAATCTGAGCAATAGACGGGATATGACCTTAACAGAACCGATGAAACAGTTACAAGAGTTTGAACTGTTGATCAGGGAGTCTCTTGCTAGTGGTGAGGCCAATATGGTAGCTGCTTCTGATTCTAATCCTAACTCTGGGAATGGAAAGAAGCAACGGGCCAAGAGTGGGAAGTCTTCTATTCCTGCTGCTACCAAGAGCAAGAAGAAGAAGAAGAAGAACCCAAAGAAGCTGAAGTGCTTCTTCTGTGATAAGGTTAGGCATGTAAAGAAGCATTGCAAGGACTTCCTTTTCAAGGGAGGTAGGTGTGATCTTCTATATTTAGAAACTTGTTTAGTTGAGGAATCCAGTGACATCTAGGTCATAGATTCCGATGCAACTAATCATGTTTGTGTTTCTCTGCAAGGATTCAAAGAAACAAGAAGTCTACTTCATGAAGACTTAACGCTTCGGATGGGCGATGGATCCTTGGCCTCAGCGAAAGCAGTGGGAGATGTCCATCTTTATTTTGATAATTATAGGAATTTAATTTTGCGAGATTGTTTTTATGTTCCTAAATTTAAAAGGAATTTAATTTCTGTATCTTCTTTATTTAAAGACTCCTACTTGGTATCTTTTAATGAAAAAGTGGTGATTCGTAGAAACAAATCTTTTATCTAGTTCTGGATGGATGCAAAATAATCTATAGTTTATCAAACCTAAAATGGACTTGTTGCTTAATGCTAAGATAAATGATAATGACTCTAAAAGACTTAAAACTTCTCACTCTAATAAGACTTATCTTTGGCATTTGCGCCTTGGTCATATTAACTTGAATAGGATTCAAAGGTTGGTAAGGGATGGACCTTTAAGTCACTTAAAGGTGGAATCTATACCTCAATGTGAGTCTTGTTTGGAGGGTAAAATGACCAAAAGACCATACAGGTCTAAGGGCTATAGGGCCGAAGGGGTTCTAGAACTTGTGCATAGTGATGTTTGCGGACCGATGAACATCCGGGCACGAGGAGGGTATGAGTACTTCGTCACTTTTATTGACGATTACTCAAGATATGGGTGTGTGTACCTAATGCACCACAAAAGCGAAACTTATGATAAGTTCAGGGAGTTTCGGGCTGAAGTGGAAAAGCAATTAGGTAAGCCCATAAAGGCACTTCGATCTGATCAAGGTGGGGAATACCTTTCTGATGAGTTCTTAGGACACTTGTTAGAGAATGGGATTTTATCCCATTTGACTGCGCCGGCACTCCGCAGCAGAATGGCGTAGAGAGGAGAGAAGGAATAGGACTTTGTTGGACATGATTCGGTCCATGATGAGTTATTCATCATTGCCTTTATCCTTTTGGGGATATGCACTACAAACTGCATGTTATCTTTTGAACAATGTACCTTCAAAATCGGTCCCTAAAACTCCTCACGAGTTGTGGACAAGACGGAGGACATCCTTAAACCATATTCGCATATGGGGATGTCTAGCTCATGTCCTGTTTAAGGATCCGAATAAGTTGGAAGCACGTTCGGAAGTTTGCGTGTTTGTAGGATATCCAAAAGGGACTAAAGGGGGTTATTTTTATAACCCAAAGGAAAATAAAGTCGTGGTTTCAACTAATGCAACTTTCCTTGAGGAGAGTTACATGAACGACTTTAAACCTCGAAGCAAAGTGATGCTTGAGGAGTTGAGGGGTGATCCGTTCACTCCGGAGGTTCCAAATGAAACCATTCCAATCCGTGTAGAAAAACCAAACAAACCTGAACAACAACCTCAGGGGCTTCGACGTAGTGGGAGGATCGGGCGTCAACCTGAGAGGTATATGTTCAATGGGGAGGCCTTTTTGGCTGAACCGGATGAACATGACAGGGATCCTTATACTTACACAGAAGCCATGGAGAATGTTGATTCAAGACTCTGGATAGAGGCCATGAACATTGAGATGAAGTCTATTGAGACTAATCGGGTCTGGGAGCTTGTGGATCTTCCCGAAGGGGTAAAACCCATAGGGTGTAAGTGGATCTACAAGAGGAAAAGAGGAGTGGATGGAAAGGTTGAAACCTTTAAGGCTAGACTGGTAGCTAAGGGTTATACGCAAAAGGAAGGAATCGATTATGAGGAAACCTTTTCGCCTGTAGCCATGCTTAAGTCCATCCGGATTCTCTTGTCCATAGCTGCCACTCTCGACTATGAGATTTGGCAGATGGATGTCAAGACGGCTTTTTTGAATGGCTATCTTGATGAGTCCATTTATATGGAACAACCAGACGGGTTCAAGGTCGTGGGTCAAGAGGGTAAGGTTTGTAAGCTGCTAAAGTCAATTTATGGACTTAAGCAGGCTTCTCGTTCTTGGAACATAAGATTTGATCAAGTGATCAAGACTTATGGGTTCTCACAAAATGTGGATGAACCATGTGTTTACAAACACATTAAGAATGAGAAGGTGGTTTTTCTACTACTCTATGTAGATGACATTCTGATAATTGGCAATGACGTTGGGGCATTGTCATCGGTCAAATTATGGTTGACCAAGCAGTGTGACATGAAGGACTTAGATGAGGCTAATTTTGTTCTCGGTATCCAGATCTTTCGAGATAGGAAGAACAAAATGATAGCTTTTTCATAGGCCGGCTACATAGATAAAATTCTCAGTAGGTTTGCAATGCAGGATTCCAAGAAAGGTAGGCAACCATCTAGGTCTGGAATTACTCTTTCTAAGAAAGACTCTCCAAAGTCTAATGAGGAAAGAGAATACATGAAGAAGGTGCCTTATGCTTCGGCAGTGGGTAGTCTCATGTATGCCATGCTTTGCACTCGACCAGATATTAGCTATGCAGTCAGGATTGTGAGTCGATTTTAGGCGGATCCAAGACTGAACCATTGCGTTGCGGTAAAGCATATTTTCAAGTACCTGAGAAGGACTCAAGGGTATATGCTTGTGTATTCGGGTGAGGATTTAACTCCTCTAGGATACACTGATTCGGATTTTCAATCCTGTCTAGATTCTAGGAAATCGACTTCGGGGTTTGTGTTTACTTTGGGAGGCGGTGCCATCAGTTGGAGAAGTATGAAGCAAGATTGCACTTTGGATTCAACGATGGAGGCCGAGTATGTGGCGGCTAGTGATGCTTCGAAAGAAGCAGTGTGGCTCCGCAAGTTCCTTGGGGATCTTGAGGTAGTTTCTGGTATGGATAAAGCAGTATCACTGTACTGTGATAACAGTGCGGCGGTAGCTAATGCTAAGGAACCAAGATTTCACAAGAAGAGTAAACATATTGATCGAAAGTATCATGTGATAAAGGACTTTGTTGAGAGCGGGCATGTCACGGTGTGCAAGATCGCGTCGGAGGACAATTTAGATGATCCATTTATGAAGACACTTACTGGGAGAGTCTTCGAGAGACATGTGGAAGCTATGGGGATGCGAAATTTGCAGTATTTACTCACTTAGTGCAAGTGGGAGATTGTTAGACATGTATGCTCTAAGGAGTAAAAATGTAATACGTTTTTGGAGACATTTTTATCAAAAAAGAATTTATTCAATTCTATATACCAAATATTGTCCTGTTTACGTTCATATTTGTTGAATGTATGATAAGCAAATAGTAGTCTGAGACTGTCAGTCTAAACCTTAAGAATTGGGCATATGATGGGATGATTATGCGGAAGACACAATTCTTAGAGTAACGGTCTAAAACATATGATCCGCAATTGAGGGAATAAAGTTGGGCGCTTTATTCATGTAAAGATTGTTATGTTGTCTATATCCCTTTTGGGAGATGGTTTGTCTTGACCATCGGAGTTGGACTCCATGAATAGAAACATTGGCACGTTGTCATAGGTGACGATGTGTTGGATCGGGACATAAAGTGAATTGATTTGGAATAATAATTCTGTCTTGGCAAATCGATTCACTTTAGATAGTCATTTGTATTGTATCTTAATCCTAAGATGAATAATGGGCCCGTTGTCTCGACTTGTGTCTTTTGATGTACCAATGGGTGACTCTCACATCTCTATAGTGGCATGCATGCCGGTACGTTGGAGGCATGACTCTTGATAGCGTAGACTTGTTATTCATAGATATGGAATCCATAGCTCCTCTTTAGGAGTAATGATATCCTCTTATATGCGTTGTCTTGTAATTGGAAAACTGGAGCGCTCAACCATTTGGATACATAGGTGTAACCGAATGGTATACTATCTTTGGATGGTAAGTTTTCTAATGGTGAGACAATGGAACGTAAGATAAAAATAATCAGGAAGGTAAGACAGAACTTGTCCTTAAGCCGATTATGGATGATCATATGGGGATGCGATACACTGTGATATGTCATGAAGACTTAGCTACACGAGCTTCATAATTTTATAAAGTTCGAGAGTGCACTCCAAGCTTTTAGTGGAGTAGCGTTGGAGTTGATAATTGTGAAATGTATATTTGGGATATTGGGTTTCATAATTATCATGAGCTTGAACTTTATAGGTCCATTTTGGTCCCCTTTGCTAGCTCACAAAATCTTGTAACGACACGGCGTGCTTTTCCAATAATTGGTGACTTATGTCGGATTTATCATATTGGTTTAAAATTTATAAGAATCAAATAATTCATGTCTGTTTATCAGTTGAATTAATTATGTAAGAAATGAGTTCAAGATGAACTTGTTGAATTATTGTGTTCGGGTAATTCTTGTCTGTTTATCGGTTGTTTTAATTTTGGACAATTAGAACAAGATAAACTTGTAGAATTGTTGTGAATTGATTTATTTTCTTAGAGATTATCTTGATAAAGTTTTTTTTGATCAGATATCTCTTCTATTGGGCTATTTGAATCAAAATTGAGACTTTATCCTTTAGAATCTTGGGTGAAAAATAAAAGATTCGCGGAGATTTTTTCTCGACAGTTCGGCCTGCCGGATGACGTGTTCGGCCTGCCAAACTCGCCTGTTCGGCCTGCCTATTAAAAAGTTCGGCCTGCCGACCGACGACAGATAAGATTACGTGTTTTCACGCGGATCTTATTAGATATTGATCCGAACTTGATTCTGTTTCAATTTTTTGAGACCTAATCTGATATGGACTGACCCTAGGACCAATAGGTATAAAAAGGGAGTGAGTCTAATGATTTATTAGAGATCAATTTGAGAGATTAAGAGTGATACTCTTCTAGTGAGCATCTGAAAACTCCCTGAGAGCTTTTGTTCACAAATCACGAATACTAGCTTTGGGTTCTCTCTATTGGTTGGAAGGAGAGTCACCGGTGGAAGAGTTGTACGTGTGAGCCCACACTCACTCCGGTTGTGGATAGAGAATAGCAAAGAAGACCAGTTAGTTGAGGCTCTTCTGGAACGTTACTTCTCTACACAGGTCGCGGAGGTTCTTCGGCACACTGAGGTTAGTAAGATCTGTTTAATTTATACATATAACATGTCAAACTTGTGTTTTGGAAAATACTCTGATGAAAAATTTTAAAAATTCCGCTGCGCATCATTGTTTCCAACAGGTTGGTAGGATTCGAGCAAATATGGAGGAGGACAAAGAAGCCACCATGGCTACGTTATTGCACGGATTAAACCATGAGATGGCGAATGTGTTGGAGATGCAACATTATATGGAGTTGATGGATATGGTGCACTAAGCCATCATAGTTGAGCAACAATTGAAGCGAAGAACATGGCTAGGAAGGGAATAAGCACGGTTACTACAAACTCATGAAAACCAACACCTAAACAGGATAAATTTCCATCAACCAAGCCTAAGGCCGAGCCTACTAAGAATGCCAAACAAGCTGCGACACCAAAACAAGGTAACATTGAGTCCTCTACTTATAGAAACCATGACATTAAGTGTTTCAAATGTCAAGACAGGGGTCACATAGCTAGCCAATGTCTGAATAAAAGGGTGATCGTGATAAATGCTCAAGGAGAGATTGAGTCAGAAGATGAACAAGAAAATGAAGTACATGACATGTCCCCTTTTAAAGACGCCCATGATGGGCAATATGTGGTGGAAGAAAAATCATAAGTGGTAAGACGAGCTCTCAGCATGCAAGTTAAGGAAGAAGAAAATAACTAGCGGGAGAACTTGTTTCACGCTCGATGTTTCGTAAATAACAAAGTTTGTAGTGTTATAATCAATGTTGGAAGTTGCACCAACATGGCCAGCACCGAACTAGTAAAGAACTTGGCATTTCCTACCTTAAAACATCTATGACCATGCCAACTACAATGGCTAAATAATTGCAGAGAAACCAAGGTAACCAAATAGGTGTTGGTGGTGTTTTTCATTGGCAAGTTAAAGGATGAGGTGCTCTACGATGTGGTACGTATGCACACGTGTCACATCATATTAGGAAGACCATGGCATTATGATTGACAATCACACATGACAATTTCACCAATAGGTACTCCTTTATCATTAAAAAGCAGCCTATATCACTTGTACCATTGACTCCAAAACAAGTTCTCGAAGAACAACTAAAGATGCAAAGAGCGAGAGAAAAGAGAAAAAGAAAATGAGAAAGAGGCTGAGCCTGAGAGACAAGAAAAAAAAGAGAGAGGCCAATGCTAAAAGGAAAGAAAAAGAGAGGAAAGAAAAGGGGAAAGGCAAAAACGTGGAAAAAAGGGAGAGGGAAAAGGAAAGAGTGATGGCCTTGGTGTGTGTAAGAGAAGAAAAATACAAATTCCTTGCAAAGAAAAGTGAGGTCAAGAGAGCTTTACTTTCACAATAGCCCCTTATAATACTCACGTACAAGGAGGCCTTTTGTGTACTAATGATCTTGGTGATTCTTTGCCGAGCAATGTTGTTTCTCTTTTGTAGGAATTTGAGGTTGTTTTTCCTGAAGAGGTACCTTCCGGTTTACCTTTGATTCGAGGAATTGAACAGCAAATTGATTTCATACTCGGTGCAACAATTCCAAACTGACCTAATTATAGAAGTAATCTTGACGAGATGAAGGAACTTTGATGGCAAGTTAGCGAGCTAATGAAGAAGGGGTATGTTAGAGAGAGCATGAGCCCTTGCGCGGTTTTGGTATTATTAGTGCCAAAGAAGGATGGGACATGAAGGATGTGTGTTGATTACTAGGCCATCAACAACATTGTAGTAAAGTACGACATCCCATTCCTTAATTAGATGATATACTAGATGAATTGCATGGCTCTTGTGTTTTCTAAAATTGATCTTAAGAGTGGATACCATCATATTATAATGAAAGAAGGTGATGAGTAGAAAATTGCCTTTAAAAAAGATATGGTTTGTATGAAAGGTCAATAATGCCTTTTGGATTAAGTAATACATCTAGTACTTTCATGAGACTTATAAACCATGTTTTGCATGCTTTCATTGGCAAATTTGTAGATGTCTACTTTGATGATATCTTGATTTATAACAAACACTTAAGACTTGTTTTAGAGGTTTCAAGGAAAGAAAGGTTATTTGTTAATCTTAAGAAATGTACCTTTTGCACAGATAAGCTTGTATTTCTTGGTTTTGTTGTAAGTGCTAAAGGAATTGAAGTGGTCAAGGAAAAGGTGAAGGCAATTCAACATTGGTCAATGCCTACTTCAGTGAATCAGGTAAGAAGTTTCTGTGGCTTGGCTACTTTTTATCAGCGCTTTGCTTGGGATTTTAGTAGCATAACTACACCCTAAACTGAAGTCATCAAAAAGAATGCTCCGCTTAAGAGTGGAGAGGAGCAAGAGAAGGCATTCAAACTCATCAAGGAAAAATTGACAAATGCATCTTTTCTTGTTTTACCAAACTTCGCTAACAAGTTTGAAAATTGAGTTTGATGCTTCAGGTATAGGTATTGGAGGCATGTTGATGCAAGAAGGATGACTGGTTGAATATGTTAGTGAGAAATTGAGTAGGGTAGCCCTAAACTATCCCACTTACGACAAAGCATTGTATGCATTGGTTTGAACTCTAGAAACTTGGCAGCACTACCTTTGGCCAAAAGAGTTTGTGATTCATACAGATCATGAATCTTTGAAGCATTTAAAGAGTAGTACAAGTTGAGCAGACGCCATGCCAAATGGGTGGAGTTCATTGAGAAATTCCCATATGTGGTCAAATACAAGCAAAGGAAGGAAAACATGGTTACCAATGCACTTTCATGTAGGTACACTTTACTTTTAACTATTCTTTAGGAATAGGCAGGTTTTAGAGATTATTTTAAGGATAAGATTATCTAACTGAATTCTATTCAAATTAGGGATAAATTTAGGATAAGATTACCTAGCTGAATCCTAGTCAAATATAAAACATTAATTTCCAAATTTAGGGAATTATTATTAGGGTTTGGGCTAGAAAATTCGTGGCCTATGTAATTGTAATGCTTAGAATATTTTTAAGGACAATTCAAATTATTAAATTGAAGAAAGTGCGTTTCTTCTTTGGTTCTTGAGAGGACTCTTGAACTTATCAAGTTAATTCTTAGGGCGTTAAAACAACCAAACTTATCATCTTGAATTCTTGAGTTCTTTTCGAGATTCTTGATTTGGCGGTTTCAAACAACCATAGTTCTTGGTTCTTACTTTGCTGGGTAATAGGCTAAGACTCAACAAACTTGCGTCTTGAAGGTCTTGATTTTCGATCCAATGTTGGTTGTTGGGCTTCATCACATTGTTGGCAAGGTTCATAACAATTAGTTTTGATTATTTGAAAGATTTATACGCAGACAATAATGACATCAAAGAAGCATGGCATGAATGCACTATTGTAGCAATAAATAAACATCAATGCAGGATGGTTTTTTGTTCTTTGACAATTGTCCTTGTATTCCCCAAGGTTCTTTCAAAGAACATATGTAATGACTAAGAAAATCCTAGAATTAAACTGCACAATTTACCTATTTAAACAAAGGATTTTCCTAGAAACATTGTGTATGAAATGCATGATTATAGAATTTATGGAATTAACATATAACTGTTCCAAAAATTCCATAAAAGATTCTATAGTTAATTAATTAAATATTGTTATTTTCATGAAGGGATTGATAAATTTCACTGCAACTAAGGTGGGAGAAATTTATTTATAAAGAACTCAGGAAATTTAATTATGAGAATTTTTAGGTTAGTACTAAGTTAGCAGTGTATCGAGAAATTCTCTAACTCAAATTAGATCCTTAATTGCCACTTAATTTGAAAACAAAGCTATGCTAGTAACTGTATCAACAGAAAATGCTACACAAACTTGGATAATGACACTGTTAAAACCATGTCATTATTGAGCCCAAATTTTGAAAAAGTAAAGTTCACATTTTTATTAAGTCTAAATAAATTTTTAGACTTAATGCAGTCAAAAACACTACGCAATCAAACTTTGATCGATATTGGTTCATATTATGATTATCATGTCATAGTATTTAAAAAAAAAAAAGAGAGGATTAGCCAAGTAATAAAATCTCCTGTCAACTAAGTTAATTACTGTTGATAGTATAAAATTTATCTGCTTAAAGGATGCTTGCAAGAAATGCGCAAAGTATCCTTAAATCAAGCTTCACCCAAATGATGGTTATCCGTTACAATTAATGAAGTGCAACCTAGCACACCACTCACGCCTAAGAAAGGCACCAAAATAAAGGGGAGATTAGCCATTTTTTTAATCTATCAAAGCAACTTATGGGTTAATTAACCATGATTAAGAGAGAAAGACTATATTAAGCTAAGTCTATAAATAAAAAGCCCAAGCCATTATACATAATTTTTTTTGACTTTTCTCTTCTTTCTTACCATCCTCACTCATGTACTGCAAGAGAAGAAAAAACAAAAATTTCCATCGCCTAGTTCCATACCCTCCACCAACTAACCAAGCCCAAGAGGAAAAAAAAAAAAGGTGAGGACATCATGGCTGGCAGTATGACTGCCGATGGTTTTCTTTATTTAGAAGCAATCTTTGTGTTCAAATCCTATAAAAAATAAGAGGACATCATAGCATTAATATAGGTTAAGACTACTAGTACAAGCACTCTTGCCTACCTCACTATTCTTGACCTCACAAGGATGGAAATCAAGCAAAGTTGTACAAAAAAAAAAATTGTGTAAATCAGCCCAGGTATAGTCGGATTCTCACTTCAATTTGACCTCAAAATATAGCTTTTAAGTCCTTTAAACAAGTTTCTATAAAAGCCCATGGGTGAGAATGAGATTTTACTTTTTCTTCCATTCCTCATAAACTTTCAAAGAGTTGTTTCTCTCTTTTCTTTCCACTTCTGTTATGTGACTTTCCACCACCTTCTAAAATTTGTTCAAATCAAACTCTCAAGATCACAACCAAGAGCAAGCTTAAGGGACATGATTGGAGATTTGTAGGTAAGAAAGAAAATTTGGTTTTCAACAAGTTTATGGTTAGCTATATTAAAGTTTTTATTAAACTCTAAACTTTGATATTTTCCTAGTGAAAGCTCAAGATTTGTCATGGTGTTCAAGGATCCAAGGAGTTATCCATCTTCTACACTCTAGGCACTACTACAAACTATGGATTCCACGACGGTTTTTTACTATCGTGTAATAGAAAAATTGGCACGGGGAAAGGGTTGTAGGTAGTTATTTTCCACGACGGTTTTTCAAAAAACTGGCATAGAAACTAGGGTTTCCACTATGGTTTTTCAAGAAACCATAGTGGAAACTAGATTTCCACGATGGTTTTTTTAAAACAGTCATGGAAAATTTGTATACAAGAAGGTTGTCATTGAACTGGGAGATTGGGTTTGCCTACACATGAGGAAGGACCGTTTTCTTGAACAAAGACATTCTAAACCCCTTTCAAGGATATTGGGCTCAAGGGCAGCATTCATTTGATCCATTAAGCTTGCCAAGTGGGCCAACAAGCTTGGACTGAGACATACACGTGGAGGCCCAGCATAAGTGATCCACAAATTCAAGAGAGATTAGTCACTAAGATTGAAGTTCATGAAGGTTCCAAATGATGTGGCCTTACGCATATCAGCTTGTTGTAAACCAAGATTTGCCATGTTAGAAAATCTATTAATTAGTTTCTTTTATTATTCAGATTTGTAAAATTCAAATTTCAAATCTGAAAAAAAAAATTCATTATTTGTACAGTTTGAATTTCAAATCTAAAAAAAAAATTCCTTTCTTCTTTAGGAATAGGCGGGTTTTAGAGATTAGTTTTAGGATAAGATTATCTAGTTGAATCCTAGTCAAATTTAAAACAATAATTTCAAAATTTAGGGAATTATTATTAGGGTTTGGGCTGGAAAACTCGTGGCCTATATAATTGTAATGCTTAGAATATGTTTAGGGAGAGGACTCTTGAACTTATCAAGTTAATTCTTATGGCATTAAAACAACCAAACTTATCATCTTGAATTCTTGAGTTCTTTTTGAGATTCTTGGTTTGGCGTTTTCAAACAACCATAGTTCTTGGTTCTTACTTTGCTGGGTAATAGGCTAAGACTCAACAAACTTGCATCTTGAAGGTCTTGATTTTTGATCCAATGTTGGTTGTTGGGTTTCATCACATCGTTGGCAAGGTTCATATCAATTAGTTTTGATTATTTGAAAGATTTATATGCAGACAATGATGACTTCAAAGAAGCATGGCATAAATGCACTATTGCAACAATTGATAAACATCAATGCAGGATGGTTTTTTGTTCTTTGACAATCGTCCTTGTATTCCCCAAGGTTCTTTCAAAGAACATATGTAATGACTAAGAAAATCTTAGAATTAAATTGCACAATTTACCTATTTAAATAAAGGGTTTTCCTGGAAACATTGTGTATGAAATGCATGATTACAAAATTTATGGAATTAACATATAACTATTCCAAAAATTCTATAAAAGATTCCATAGTTATTTAATTAAATATTGTTATTTTCATAAAGAGATTGATAAATTTCACTGCAACTAATGCGGGGGAAATTTATCTATAAAGAACTCGAGAAATTTAATTATGAGAATTTCTAGGTTAGTACTAAGTTAGCAGTGTATTGAGAAATTCTGTAACTCAAATTAAATCCTTAGTTGCATCTTAATTTGAAAACAAAACTATGCTAGTAACTGTATCAACAGAAAATGCTACACAAACTTGGATAATGACACTGTTAAAACCATGTCATTATTGAGCCCAAATTTTGAAAAAGTAAAGTTCACATTTTTATTAAGTCTAAAATAAATTTTTAGACTTAATGCAATCAAAAACACTACGCGATCAAACTTTGATCAATATTGGTTCATATTATGATTAGCATGTCATAGTATTTAAAAAAATATAGGAGAGGATTAGTCAAGTAATAAAATTTCCTGTCAACTAAGTTAATTACTGTTGATAATATAAAATTTATCTGCTTAAAGGATGCTTGCAAGAAATGCGCAAAGTATCCTTAAATCAAGCTTCACCCAAATGATGGTTGTCCTTTACAATTAATGAAGTGCAACCTAGCACTCCACTTACTCCTAAGAGAGGCACAACAATAAGGGGGAGATTAGCCCTTTTTTTTAATCTATCAAAGCAACTTATGGGTTAATTAACCATGATTAAGAGAGAAATACTATATTAAGCTAAGTCTATAAATAAAAGGCCCAAGCCATTATACATAATTTTTTTTTTACTTTTCTCTTCTTTCTTACCATCCACACCCATCCACTGCAAGAGAAGAAAAAACAAAAATTTCCATCGCTTAGTTCCATACCCTCCACCAACTAACCAAGCCCAAGAGGAAAAAAAAAAGGATGAGGACATCATGGCTGGCAGCATGACTGCTGGTGGTTTTCTTTATTTAGAAGCAATCTTTGTGTTCAAATCCTCTAGAAAATAAGAGGACATCATAGCATTAATATAAATTAAGACTACTAGTACAAGCACTCTTGCCTACCTCACTATTCTTGACCTCACAAGGATGGAAATCAAGCAAAGTTGTGCCAAAAAAAAATAAATTGTGTAAATCAGCCCAGGTATAGCCAGATTCTCACTTCAATTTTGACCTCAAAATATAGCTTTTAAGTCCTTTAAACAAGTGTCTATAAAAGCCCATGGGTGAGAATGAGATTTTACTTTTTCTTCCATTCCTCATAAACTTTCAAAGAGTTGTTTCTCTCTTTTCTTTCCACTTCTGCTATGTGACTTTCCACCACCTTCTAAAATTTGTTCAAATCAAACTCTCAAGATCACAACCAAGAGCCAGCTTAAGAGACATGATTGGAGATTTGTAAGTTAAGAAAGAAAATTTGGTTTTCAACTAGTTTATGGTTAGCTATATTGGAGTTTTTATTAAACTCTAAACTTTGATATTTTCCTAGTGAAAGCTCAAGATTTGTCATGGTGTTCAAGGATCCAAGGAGTTATCCATCTTCTACAGTCTAGGCACTACTACAAACTATGGATTTGTGTAATAGAAGAATTGGCATGGGGACAAGGTTGTAGGCAGTTATTTTCCACGACTGGTTTTCAAAAAACTGGCGTAGAAACTAGGGTTTCCACCACAGTTTTTCAGGAAACCGTAGTGGAAACTAGATTTCCATGATGGTTTTTTGAAAAACCGTCATGGAAACCCTAGTTTTCACAACGGTTTCCTAAAAAACTATCTTGAAATTCTTAAGTTTCCACGATGGTTTTTTGAAAAACAGTCGTGGAAAATTTTTATACCCTCAAAAAAATTGCCAAAAATTAAAAACCGTCGTGGAAAATTTATATACCCCCAAAAAAAAATTGCCAAAAAATTTTGATTTCCTATAGGATGGCCAGTCCCATGTGTTTTCCATTACAGCAAGGCCCTAATTGCATACAAAAATTAATGTATATTGAAATTACAAGGTATTTACATGATCATTTACATTTGAGCTATTTTTAGCAATTGTTTATCTTGTATCTCCATCTATCTCTCTAAAGAGCACATACCTATTTACAAATTGTACCCATTCTAATCTAACTTCATGTATATCCTTATGTATATAAATTTTTTTTTCCTAAGGCTTGTATATCACTTGTAATTATATCCTGCATGAAACATAGAATAAAAAAACCACATTCTATATTTCCTTGTTGTCTAGGACACTTACGTTTGGAATATAACATTCCTTTCTGTTGGTTTGTGACACCGCTTCCCACTTGAAGCTTACAATCGTTAAGCGCCCTAACAATGTGTCATGTTTAAATGAATTAATAGAGGATACAATTATGTGGGACTAAAAACAATTAATTTTATAAGAGAACATTGATACTTACAATCTCGTGACTGATACGAAATCCTCATGTAGTGGGTGTTCGAAGGGGTCAAACCAATATATTTGGTCCTCCCATGGCAAAATAAGTCCCAACATCCAATGTTCTCCAACATTGTATGGCAGGAAGAATAATTTCCCCCATGGTGCTTGAGCTAATAGGTGGAGGAGTGATGTGGCATGCTCTCTACAATCACTTTGTAGGTCTCTTGCAGCACTTGAAACAATGGCTGGAGATATGAAGCCGAAATTTTGTGCCAAGCCTTCAAGTTCACAATATTTTGCCAAAAACCTACAATAAAAAACAATATAGTCAATTATTTGAAAGCATTTTAAAAATATGAAATAAGGATGGAGTTATTACCTGAGGTATACTAGGACATAGTTCGCCTCGATTTGGTCAAAGTTGATGAAGTAGTAAACGTCTTCATACCCCACATAGATAGGCAATTCATTGCCAGTGACATTTATCCCTATCAGGCACTAAATCATCGACCCATCGTGCATGAAAGAATGTGTGTATAGAGCCAACTGCATAAATTCTTAAAGTACTGAAGCAAAGTTAAATGCAGGTAGTTGCTCATTAGCAATGGTTTGTTCTTGTTCTTGTTCTACCTTAGGTTGTGATTCTCTTGCTTTTGTTGAGCTTTTCTTTTTTTGGTGTTTCTTTCCGCTTAGATCTTGTGGAACATGGCTAGGCGCTCGACTCGGCTTCATCAATGTGATGACTTCAACTAACCTTTTCGGCCATGCGACGAAGCTTTTGGTTACTTCACCCATAGTTGTTCCTTCAAGTGTTGGAACATGCAATTTAGCTATTCTAACTCTGATGGTAGTTATGCTAACGCACATGTTCTCTTCCACTAATAGTTGTCCATGAACTGTATCAGTTGGAAGACTCTCCATCTACACCTTTCCAAGCACAACAAGTGCACACCCACTATCAATTCTATCCTCAACAAAGAGCTTGCATTGTTCGGGCTCTTGACGAGGAGGTGACAATTGGACTTCTGGAGCTTCTGCTACATTATTGGGAGTGTTACAACTAGCTTTGAAGTTGTTGCGTTATGAGATGCTATCATCTGTCGACGTGGCACATACATGGGAAATGAGCTCGGTCACAAGACCCCGCAGTTCTACAATTTCCATCTTTATCTTCGACATTTGGCTATTCAATTTCAAAGTACCTGATTAGAGGTTGAAGTATTGAGACTGCTTCACACACTTCGATTGATAGCGAACAAGTCTTGAATGTTCAAGTTTCCCTAGTGCCCTCATTAGAATGTCATCATTACCGACCAATTGGAAGCTCTCTTGACTTTGTTACGTTGTGTATTCATCCTGTAAAACAACAACACAACCATGTTATTCATGCAATCCTTTATCTAGTATTAAATTACAAATTAATTGTTCATGTTCAGTAAACTTACAATCAAGTTTCCAATTTCTGCTACTTTTGGATTTTTAAACTAGCCATCGGGACCTTGATGTGATTTTACCCACAACTCCTCCCATGTTGGTGCACGCTCGTCTTTGCAAACTGTGTTACGCTATGTTAGTAACATAGTAATGATAGAATAATTGATATATGTAATATGAGTAAAATAATAACATACCAAGGATTGCTCGAGCTCTCTATATCCGACTCAACCAACCATAGAGCAGTATTCATTTTTTGCTCTTATTTTTCTTGTGTTTGATGATAGTAGTTGGAATTCGGTGCAACGTCGATACCTCACAAAAGCTTCCCAATCGTCATCGTTTATGGAGGAGTAGTAGTGTACTACCGTAGGAGACTGTTTATACACATTTTCATCCTACTCTAGAATGGAAATGTAGGGATGTATGAAGGTAACGTAAAGGTTAGATTTGAACCCCTTTGCTAATTCGCCACAAACCTTCAAAAGCCCTTTTTCTATACCAATCCTCGATTGAGAAAGATTCGTATATCTCTCTCCAAATCACATCTTTTACTTTATCTAAATCCTTAGACCTCCAATCTTTTGTCCATATTAGAACGTGCTCTCGACTAAGGACTACGATCCAACTACTTAATTCATGGTTGGGTGCACCTTCCGGTTGGCCTTTTGAATCAAAACTCACTTCAATTCTTAAACTTTTCTTTCTCATCCGATGAATTTTTTTCACTAATGTAGCCCTTTGCTCAAAGTCTACTTTCAGATCAAATTCAGATTGCCTTCATGGCTTACTACGTTGGTTTCCCTTGCAATATTGCGATGAAGATAGAGTGTAGTCTTCTTACTCGTCCTCGTACTAGTAACTATCAATCTCATGAGACATTGTACCTGTGCAAAGTAAGTAAAAACTAGCACATACAAACTAATATTAAATCACAAACTTTACATATTCACATCTTCACATATTCAACTTCATACATTTTCAATTACACAATTTCACATATTCATATAATTTCACATATTACACATATTCACAAAATTTACAATTTCAATTACATATATAATTTCACAAATTGCACATATTCACATAATTTCACATATTACACATCTTTACATATCCTCACATATTACACATATTCACAAATTTACAATTTCACTTACACAATTTTACATATTAAACATATTCACATAATTGCACAAATTCACATGTTCACAGGTTTACAATTTCAAGTTCTCAATTTCATATATTGACATAATTTCACGTATTCAAGTCTTGACATATTCACAAGTTTACAATTTCAACTACACAATTTTACATATTCATATAATTTCACATATTACACATGTTCACAAATTCACAATTTCAATTACATATATAATTTCACAACTTACACATATTCACATAATTTCACATATTACACATATTTACATATCCTCACATATTATACATATTCACAATTTGCAACTTCAATTACACAATTTCATGGATTACACATATTCACAAATTTACAATTTCAAATACATAATTTCGTATATTACACTTGTGAGGGATTAGGGCCGAGGGGGGGCCGTGGATGGGGGTGAGGGGGATGGGGGGTGGGTGGGACTGAGGGGCGGGTGGTGGAGGGGGGTTAGTGGGAAAGGGGGCGAGGAGAGAGGGACGAGGGCGGGTGGGGGGGGGGGGACTGGGGCGAGGGGTGAGGGGCTGGGGCTGGGCCGAGAGGCGAGGGGGGTGAGGCCGAGGGGGTGGGGGAGGGACGAGGGGGGGAGGGGGGTGGATGGGGACGAGGGGGGAGGTGGCACTAGGCTGAGGGGGTGGGGGATGGGGGGCTAGGGCTGGGGCGAGGGTGAGGGGGTGGGGGAAGGGGTTTTGGGGCTAGGGCGAGGGGTAAGGGGTGGGGGAGGGGGGCTGGGGCAAAGGGCGAAGGGCAAAGGGGTTGAGGCCGACGGGGGTGGGGGCGAGGGGGGTGGTTGGGTGGGGGATGGTGGGTAGGGTGAGGGGGTGGGTGGGCGGGGGATGGTGGGTAGGGTGAGTGGATGGGTGGGCGGGTCGAAGTGGGGGAGGGGGGGTGGGGGGTCGAGGGGGAAGAGAAGAGAAAGAGGGAGGGGGAAGAGGAGAGTGGGGGATCGGAGCTTACTGGCGGCGAGTAGGCAATGGCAGCGGGGTGGAGATGATGGCGGCGGAGGGAGCAAGGATTTTAGAGACAGAGAAAAAGGGATTTTAGAGAGAGAGAAAGAGGGATTTGAGAGAGAGAGTGAGGAATGAATGAGAGGGAGGGCGCGCATACAATTATGGGTTGCCGGCATGAATTTCAAAAATTGAGAGGGGGAAATGAGCATCTTCCACGACGGTTTTGACAAAAACCGTCGTGGAAGACTTTGTTTTCCCCGACGGTTTTTGTCAAAACCGTCATGGAAAAGGCCGACTCTCCACAGCATTTACAATGTTGCGAGAGGCTTTCCATGATGGTTTTTGTAAATACTGTCGTGGAAGCTATTTTCCACGACTGCTTTTCACACAAAAATCGCCGTGGAAAATACTGTTTTTCACAACATTTTTTAATGTTGTGAGAAGCTTTTTAGGATGGTTTTTGCAAAATCCGTTGTAAAAAATTGTCTTAAATTTTTCTTACACATAATTTTCTTTGCTGCCCAGGGTGGCCAGCCCATGTGTTAAGCATCCAATGGCCTAGAATATATACTTTATCTCCATTTTCACCATAAATTTAACTATAGATACATATACAAAACCCTTAAAAAAAGATTGAAAATGAAATAAATTAAAGAAAAATGTTACAAGTAAATTAACATAAATTGGTTTATTGATGCTCATCTTTTTATCTTTTTTTTCATTGGTTCCTCAATACATATCCATTCTACATCTTCACGAAACAAGTACGAAACATCATCTTCAAAATTATCTATCTCTTTAACCAGTGGCAATCCCTTTGTCAATGAAGGGATGTCTGCACAATCCTCATCAACTTCTTCACTGTCGATAACTATTCTTGGCTTTGTTGGGACGACTAGAGACAACTCCATGTCTTGGGGATCTATAGTATAAAAAACTTGGATTGTTTGTGATGCCATAATGAAAGGATCATTCCTATATCTCAATCTTCAAAAGTCAACCACCGTGATGCCGTCATTGTCGTTCTTAACATAGTTATTGTCGGCGCACTTGTAGTTAAAAAGTACTATGCGTAATCCCCCATAATCAAGTTCCCAAATATCTTCAATGAAACCAAAATAGTTCATGGTCCCATATACCGGATTCTTATCCTTGGCGGAGGCAATATGCATAGCCTCAACACGGAGAGTCACACCACTATTTTGCACCAGATGCTTCTCATCTCTTTTGCAAGTGTATAAAGTGTAACTATTTATGGAATATGACGTATACCTTGTAACTACCAACAACGGTCCTCTAGCTAGGTTCTTCAACTCGTGTGACATGCCTCCATCTTGTGATGTGGAGCACTTTCCATAGATGTGTGCTCTAATCCACAATCGAAAGATTTGGTTGTGTTTATCTTGCAACCACTTCTTATTTCGTGCTCTTTTTGGGTATTTTTTTTTTAATTCGTTCATGTGCACCTCAATGAAAGGCTCCACTTCATTAGCATTGTGCAAGACATAAAGACAAGCATGCTCCTATTCCTCTCAATTTACTGATGAAGGATTGCCCGTAAATGGTACCCTAGCCTCAATGTTTATAGTCTTTGGCACCCCAATTTTGTCTGCATTAGATAGGTACTCAGAGCAAAATTCAACCAATTCCTCAACTATGTAACTCTCTACAATACATCCCTCTGATCAACCATCTACTATAACAAAGAAAAATGGTTTTCTTACCATTGTTCAATAGTTTGCGAGACATTTCTGTCATGCAAATAGGACAACCAATAGAACTCTTCACCGACTAACCAGATAAATTGCCATATGTGGGGAAGTCATTAATTGTCCATATCAACATTGCATGGAGTGTGAACGTCTCTTTTCGGTAAGCATCTCTAACTTCAACTCCATTTTCTCACAACTTTTTTAGGTCATCGATTAACAGTGCCAAGTATACATCAATGTCATTGCCTGGTTGGTGAGGAACAAAAATCAATAAAGACAATATTAAAAACTTCCACTTCATGCACATCTTCAGAGGGAGATTATAGTTAACAAGTATTACTGGCCAAGTGCTATGCCTACTACTGATGTTACCATGTGGGTTCATTCTATCCATCGACAAAGCGATATGTTTCTTGGATCTGCACTAAAGTTGGGATGATTGGCTTCAAAAGTCTTCCATTGTGGTGAATCCGTCGGGTGTCTAAGCATGCCATCATCCACCCGTTTGTCATGATGCCATGTCAAATTCTTGGCATGTTCTGGGTTTTTGAATAAACACCTCAAATGTGGTACCGGTGGAATGTACCATAACACTTTCTTTGGCACTCCACTCTTGCCGTCCTTTGGCTCATTTCCTTTCTTCTACCTTGCTTGTTGACAAACTGGACAATAATTCTTGTCCTCATGCTCATTCCTATAGAGAACACAATCATTTTCACAAGCATGAATTTTCTCATAATCCATTCCCAAAGTGCTCAAAGTTTTCTTAGCCTCATACATACTAGTTGGTAATTTATTACCCTCTGGTAGAAGCCTTCCTAAAAATTCTAATAGTTTTGTGAAACTAGAATTTGACCACCCACCTGATGGTTTCAAATTTCATAATCCAACTAAAGTAGACAATTTAGTGAAATTGGTACACCCCTCATACACGGGTGTCTCCACAGCATTCATCATTGTCTCAAATAAATCTGGACGGTGCACAAAGTGTTCTTCTAAATCATTGACTATGTCAACCATATTGTCTTGATCATCCATATTATCCTCCACAATAGCTTGCTTTTTTTTACTTAGTAAAGTTGAATTGAAATTAGACCCGCCATGAAAATGCTACGTTTGATAACTACTTATAATTCCATTTCGAAATAAATGTTCTCTAACAATTGGAATTGGATGCAATCTATGGTTTCCACATTGAACACAAGGACACCAAATTTTACCACCATTGGCATGACTTTTGGCGAAATCCAAGAACTCATCCACACCATTCACATACTCTCTAGACAATCGAAAATCCTACATCTATTTCCTATCCATTTTGCAATTCCTAAATTGAAATAATAAATAGCAAATATTCAATTAAAATTAATTTCACAATTTAATTATATATATACCCACCTATATATATTAATTAATCATAAAACAAAAACATCACCCATCATAAAACAAGTTACACATACTCATTATAAAACAAAGAAATCATACCCACGATCCACAATATAAATTTCACGAAATAAACAACAAAATCAACAACTATTTACCAATTTCGGATTAATTATATATCACAGTCAACAAAAATTTATCAATTTCTAACAAAAACTTACAATTTGGGTTGAGATTAAGGAGTGTGGAGGAGGAGAGGAATGACGGCAGCTATTCGGATGGGTCTATGTTTGTATTTGAGAAGTGATTTTCTAAATTGTGTCTGAATGTCGAGGTGGGAAAAGGGGGCTTTAAGTAAGCTATCACGATGGTTTTTTCAAAAAACCTTCATGGAAGGCTTTTGTAGATACCACGATAGTTTTACAAAAAACCGTCGTGGTAGATAAATATTCCACGACGGTTTTTTTAAAAACCATTGTGGAATATTTGACATACCACAATGGTTTTTAAAAAACCGTCGTGGTATCCTAGCAATTCCATGACGGTTTTTTAAAAAACCATCGTGGTAGCTACCGCCCCGTTCCACGATAGTTTTCATTTTCGCAGGTGTAACTCGGCGCACTTTTTTCGCCTTACCACGATGGTTTTTGAGAAATTGTTGTTAAATAAAGGTCGTATAATCGAAAATTTCTTGTCGTGAGGTAAACTCAACAGTTCAAACTTTATTAAAAAAAAAAGTTGCATCTTTATGTGCAAGTTATGAATGTTTAAACTTTACTGCTCAAATATGCCTTATATGTTGATTAAGGTTAAAAAATAAAAAAAAATTTAAAAAAACTAAGCATGTTGAATATCTATAATCATGGCAGCAAGATCATGGGAATAGCACGTTTAATTTAATCCCAAGAAATTTGATTGAGATGGTTTGTAATAAGTATTATGTGTTAATTTGTTTAGTTGGTGCTTGTATGTGATGTAAAAGTTAGTCAACATATGTTAGGATTATGATTTTACAAATTTTGGTTGTGGAAAAAAAATTTTCACAAACTTTGAACACATAAACGGAGGCCTTAGAATTGATTTTTAAAACTTTACTGAAAACGAGACTTTTAGTTTTCGACATTTTGAACAAAAACCTATGACTGTGAAAAAACATAGTTTTGACTCTAAATTGGCCTACTAAATAGTTTTAGGTACTACCTAAGACAACCCCAAAAACTATCTAAAAACAACCCCTAAAACTGTTTAAAACAGTTTGTAAAGCTGTCCAAAACAGTTACAGCACTGCTAGAATTGTTTTGCCATTTTCGGGCTGTTTCGGGTTCAAATTTTATGTTTTGCCAAACACTGAAGTTTTAAATTTTAACGAGATGAACAACTTTTATAAATAATTTTTTTTCCAAAATCTGCATCTAAGATACAGTTTTCCAAAACCATCCAAAAACTACATTTTTTTCATAGAAAACTATTTTTAAGTTTCGGTTCATTTTGAGGCTGAACTGCAATTTTTGCCAAACATAAAAGTTTTAGTTTGTAGTAGAATGAAGAACTTTCATGAAGAAAGTTTTATGAAATACTACTTTTAAATTGGACTTTAAATTGGACATATAAAAACAATCTAAACTT
This sequence comes from Artocarpus heterophyllus, assembly GCA_025403435.1. Classification (NCBI taxonomy): domain Eukaryota; kingdom Viridiplantae; phylum Streptophyta; class Magnoliopsida; order Rosales; family Moraceae; genus Artocarpus; species Artocarpus heterophyllus. The sequence continues at coordinate 12,789,738 of CM046352.1, read as the reverse complement.
TTAATCGGTAAAAATAATTGCAAAGTTTTAACTGGAAAACAATTTTGTCAAAAATGGTCACCAAAACTTTAAAACAAACAACAAAATTATTAAAATGCACGTATTTAAAAAAAGTGCCTTTTATGGAGGAAAAACTTTAAAAGAAAAATTGTGTTTAATATATGATTTCACATAATCCTTGTAATAGAAATAGTGAAATTCATGATCAATGGATAAAAGAATTTACGATCTAATAAAGTGATCGAATTTTTGTGGTTAAGCTAAAACCTAAATAGCGTAAAATACATCCATTTTTGTGGTTTTCGTTTTATCAATATTTTTTAGGATTCATAAGTGTTTTTTGTCACCTAGTGACTGTACTTCTAGCTAGAATAACTTCTTAAAATTTTTTTAAAAGTAAAATAAAACAAAACATATAAAAAACTCCTCCAGTACGACTTTTTTGGTATTGAGATCTAATATATGAAGTTTATTTTGCAAAAATTATTAATTTCCGTATTTTTTAGAAGTTTTGTTCTATTAAAAAAATGTCACATATATGTTTTAGAAGTTATGATCAACAGTTGTGTTAGTTAAGTTGAATATCATGGTAGGTGGAATTTTTTGATGTCGACATTACGCTTAAATTGTTAACAAAAATAGTATATTTAATACGCCGTTGGGGAACTAATTTGAGGGTACCAACCAAGGTTAGCAAAAAATAAATACAAAATTATCAAGCTTCAGTGTTATTATTTTTATTTAAATTTCAGTGTACAGTATTAAGTTCCCTTTATTCTAAAATTGCCTGCGGCTATAGGACACACCAAGGAAATGAAGAGTGTCCACTATCTTCCTGATAAAACTTCCGAAGATGTAAGTAAAAGTCTCTATTAATTGGTCCATATAAGATTGAGAGAAGAATTTTACTTTTGCCAACGAAATTTCTGTCCAACGTGTGTCTAGTTGAATTTCTGAGGTGGCCGCCAATCTGAACCAGTTTTCAGACCCTTCAATGCATGGAAATTGCAGTTTTAAAGCGATCTCAAGTGCAAAAGCAAAGTTAGCATTCGGGTTTTGTCTACTTTACAAATATATTTCGGTTGTTCTTGTTACATATACATTTGGGGGTGGGCGCCAGTTTTGTGGATGAGATTGGAGAGAAATACATTAAGTCAAAGTGGCGAGAGGTTTGTGATTCTCTTGTAAACTTCCCAATACTAGTGAAATTCTACAGCTCTAGCTAAAGTGGAAGTAGCACTCACGTTAAGAGAATCTTGCTTGTGTTTTCTTATTTTTTTTTTTTTTATATTATTGCTCTTGTTAGTATCGAATTAAGGCGTTTAATGCATAATACGGAAAGCTCTAAAATTGGAAAGAATAATCTAACCCTGAATTCATTGAAGCAAGGGGTCCAAAACTATAGCTGAGGTGACATTCCAATTTACGGAAGCAAAGACTAAAGCAGTAATAGTATTTTTAACCTTATTCTGCCATATTAAGCTTCTCACTTGGCTCAATTAAAGTAAGCGTCTCTAAATTAGTATTTGATAACATGAAATATTGTGTGTTCTGAGAGCGTTGATATGATAGTTTAACGTCTTAAATGCTTCACGCTAACACCTCAAACGAGAAACATCTGAAATCTAGAAAGCCATAGCTTTAATAAGCCCCTTTTAGAAAATAGACTTTAAAATCAGCACATGAAAGGACTACTACTTTGTGGATATGAAGTTTTAAGGTGAAAAATATCATTTATAACAAAAAAAAAAAATCCTTTTTCCAACTATTCAAGTTATATTCTTTCTTTCTTTTTCATCTTACACCCAAAAGCAGAAAAAAGAAAAAAAAAATTCAGAACTTGCAGTAATCCATAAGGGTTTCGTGGAAAATTCCTTAAACTTTAGCAACGAGTCTCATATAAGGCGTCACAACAAAATTTTCTTGGCTGGGAAAATTTGAAAAAAGGGCGGAAAGAAATTTTAAATTGGGGAAAAAACAAAATTCCTGCCTGCTTTTTTTTTTCTTGCTGCCAAAAAAGAAAAAACAAAAAAAAAGAGGTCATTTGTCTAAAAGGACTTTTTCTAAAGCCTTTTATCAAAATGCCCTATTTTGGCTGCACCAGATATTTAGTTGACGTTTAAAATTTTAAATTCTTGTAGTAGAATGTGAACCCATGATTCCTTCTTCATTCTCACTATAAGTATTAATAACCAACAAAGACCTTTTATTTTTCCTGTTTACCATCTTCAAAAAGAACTATTTTTAGTGAATAAATTAGAAAAGTAAAGGCAAAGCGATCAAAATTGTAACACGCAACGGAATCTAGTAGGTTATGAAAAGTCGCGCACATTTCCCTAGTGAGTTTCTTATTCATTCTCGAAGCTAAGGTGTTGTAAGCAATATTTTACATTTTCCCCCCTTGATAATCTGTATCCCTTTTTATCAAAAATAAAATGCTGGCCTCCCTTGAATATCAACCCCTCTCTTATGTAATTGGTAGATATACATTTGACACTAATCCTTTTTTTTTTTTTTTTGGTTTCCTAAGTAAACCTTATCTACTAGAACTATTATGATACTATTATGATGAGAAGTTTTAGGAGTAATTCATCAATTGCTTAGACCTAAACTAAAATAATTACGTCCTTTTTTCTTTTATAATGTCTTATAATATCCACATACATTTAATTATTATATTTCTTTTGAGGAGGACATTTAGATATATTGGCTTTCGGTCTCATAAATTAATATAGATAATAATTTATTATCAAATAGCTATCCTTAAAGCTGCCAGTGCATATTGACACTCTTCTAATTCAATAAATCAATTGATGTTTTTTTTTATATATCTGGTACATAATAAAATAGATGAATCATGAAACTAGTGCCATCTGCTGCCTTTGACTAAGGCCATGGTTCTTTATCGGTCTATATAATTAAGCTCTATAGGCTAATAAAACTCTTAATATAGTCTCAACATCCCAAAACACAAAGTGGAAATACTTTCCTTTGCAAACTTCCAGTAATGGCATCCCCATTGGAGGTGGAAAGCGATCTAAAACTCCTTGATGATGTGCACAGAAAAGAAGAAGAAAACCTCTCCTATGCTTTGCAGCTTGTCTATTCCTCAGTGTTGTCTATGTCTTTACACACTGCAATTGAGCTTGGAGTTTTTGACATCATAGCGAAAGCCGGAGAAGGCGCTAAGCTTTCTCCGGCGGAAATCACAGAGCGAATGGCCGCCAACAACCATGAAGCACCCATTATGCTTGATCGCTTACTCAGGCTGTTGGCTAGCCACTCTGTCCTCAATTGCTCTGTGGTCAGTGATGGCAATAAAGCGTCTAAATTTCAAAGGTTGTACAGTCTTGGCCCGGTGTCCAAGTATTTTGTGGCTGATGAAGATGGTGTTTCATTGGGACCCGCAATGGCGTTCGCAAATGACAAGATCTTTATGGATAGCTGGTTTGTGTCTTATACTTTACTCTTTTTTTTTCTGTAACAAAAAGTTCTCATTTTGTTCGAATTTTGGGAAAGGGAATGGACAATACACTAACCTTGAAGGATTTCTAATGGAGTGCCAAAATAGTGAGGCATCATAAAATTTTGGCATTTTTTAAAAAGAAAACAATCTTCAATCAATGTTATTTCAGATATTGAATTCAGTATATTGCTGTTAAATTTCATATTGAGAATGTATGTGCTAAAGTTTGGCATTTGGCTGATGTGATAACTTATTAATTTAAACCTTACACAATTTTCATTTTCAAGTACTCAATATAACTTTTGTTTTCAAATCTGCTTCTATTTTTGACCATGTTAGATGCCCTGTAAAAACCTCACATGTCTTTTTGGTTTTAGATTTTGTCTAAGAAAACAAATTATTAATAGAAGGGTGGGAACTATACATTTTAGAAACTTCGGTTTAGCTAGACCTATAAAAGTAAATGCCAAGGGTGAAAGTGAGATAATTGCATATTTTCAAGTAATGATGGTGCAAATATCTAATAATTATAACTGAAAATAAACATAGCATTTGAGATAATATTTGATTGGAACAAATATAAAATGAATTCAAAATATGCTATATTCATTATTTTCTTTGGTCAAATTGTACTAGAGATAGTCTCTCGTGGAGAGAAATACTGTATGATATTATCTTGTGGGCTTTTCATAGTTTATTGAAGACAATTTTTTATATGCAAAAGTTTGAAAAACAAAAAGAGGAAATTAGGATCCGAAATTCAGACCAAGCTATTTGGATTATGATTAGAAAACAAAATTTCACATTGGTCGAAGGTACAATTTCTGTACTACGGAGAAAGCTGTAGATAATTTGGTCTTTGCTTCATTCTTCAGCAGCCAAAATAAATATAAAAAATAATTAAAAAAAAACCCTTGTACACTGCTAATTACAATTCCGGCATACAACTGAATTGCAGGCCCCATTTGAAAGATGCAATTCTTGAAGGAGGAATTCCATTTAACAGGGCCCATGGAACAGGCGCCTTTGAATGTTTAGGCTTGGACCCAAGATTTAATCAAGTTTTCAACAAAGCAATGCACAACCAGAGTGTTATTTTGGTTAACAACCTCCTAAAATCTTACAAAGGTTTTAATCAAGTTCAACAACTGGTGGATGTTGGTGGTGGTTTGGGAGTGACCCTTAAGCTAATCACTTCCAAATTCCCACATATTAAGGGTATTAACTTCGATTTGCCACATGTTATCGAACGTGCTCCAATTTACCCGGGTAAGTTTTTAGTTTATTTTATCTTCTTTTTTGATACAGTTTAATTATGATTGTATCACTATACATTTTCAGAATAGGTTATATTCTAATTTATGCCTTGCATTTCGAGTTTGTTAGAAAAACAACGTCCTTATATTTTAGATCCTCCTAATATTATATCTTTAAATTTCAAATTCTCACCAGTTTTATAAATTTTTGAATTCAATAGTTGATTTTGACCTAAAAATTGGCAAATTTAGCTTTTGTAGCTTCTAAATGATCATGTAAAAAAAAAACGTGCATTATTAAAGAAAGACAAACAAAAAGTCACAAAAATAGTTTTTTAAGCTAAATTGCAAAGTGAAATTTGTCAATTAATATTTTATTACAAGTTTATATATGAGCTTCAATGGATACATTCACCAGTTTAAGGTTCAAAACTAACCGTTGACCCATAAACTACAAATTTAATATGGATTTGAAATTAAGGGGTACAGTTTCGAGAACATCTATAATTAAAGGGTACTTTTTTAAAAAGTTTATTTAGAGGGTATAAAATTGTAAATATCCCTTTTCAGAATAAAAGACATGTTTATGAATCATATTGCAGGTGTTGAACACGTGGGAGGAAATATGTTTGATAAGGTTCCAAAGGGGGATGCTATTTTGATGAAGGTAGAGTTATGTAAATATACAATCAATTTGCAAGCATTTTTACAAGTTAAATGACCTTTATTTCTGCAGTGCATTAACTAAAAATGAATATTTTTTTAGGCTATACTTCATGATTGGAATGATGAGCATTGCTTAAAGTTATTGAAGAACTGTTACAAAGCTATTCCAAATAATGGAAAGGTTATAGTTGTTGAGTTAATCTTCCCTGTCCAGCCTGAGACTAGTGTTGCTGCGAAATACAACTCTCAACTTGATGTGTCTATGATGACCCAATCTCCAGGAGGGAAGGAAAGGACCCAGGAAGAGTTTCTAGCTTTAGCAACTGGTGCCGGATTTAGTGGAATCAAATTTGAATATTTTATGAGTGGTCGCTGGATTATGGAGTTCTTTAAATAGATGGCTTTCTTCCTTTTTACCAAATATGTATTCTGTTATTGATCTACGTATGCAAGTTGTGATGTCTTTTTTCCTTTTTTTGTCTCGTAAGTGAACAAATTAAATTTTACCACCCATGATCAGTAGGTCAAATGTCATGGGTAGGGGAAATAAGGGCTGTGTTTCGTCGGTGTTTAAAGATCCAAGGGGAGTTTACATTACTGAATTAATAATAATAATAATAATAATGGTTATAAAATTTATTGTTTTATCTTTTTCATATTGCTTTTTCCTTCTTTTTTGTTTTAATTTTTTTATTTTTATTTTTCTAAACATAAATTTCTTTTGAGATGTTCAAATACTCTTAAAGGTATATTAATTTTAGTACTTAATACAAATAACAGTCCTCGTAAGAATGATACTCACTACAACAAGTAGGGTTATTAGCAACGATGAAAAGTCGTTGCAAAAATGAGAAAGTCGTCGCAAATGTCTTTTGTGACTACAAGTAGTCGCAAATACGTTGTCGCAAATAATTAGTCACAAAAGCCTTATTTACGACGACATGCGTTGTCGCAATTACATTAGCGACGACAATCGTTGCAAAGAACGTCATTGTAATTACGTCGTCGGCAACTTTGTTGGGCTGACACGGCTTCAATTTTTAGCAACGAGATTTTCAAAACATGTCATCGCAAATGCCTATTCAGATGCTGACATTTGTCGTGAATATTTTTTGTTTTGTTTGTAATGACATTGTCGTCCCAAATACCTTCCTTTTTGTTTTAATTAAATATTTGTAATATTATAATAAATTTATTATGAACATTTTTTAATTAAGTTTTGAATTGTTATTTTATTATTAAAAGATTTTATTATGATATATTTAAATTCAAAATTACATATAGCTAAGCAAATTATAATAATGAAAACAAATTAATATTAGAAAAGACTAATGGTAATAAGTGTTTTATTAATAAAATAAAACCAAACATAATGTGTGAAAATATTAAATAATGTAGGTAAATAAAAACAAAATATAATCTAATCTCTAAATTTGCAGTATCATTGGCATCATCATCATTGTCATTAGCAACGTTTGGAAGAGGCAGAGGACTTGGAGGGACATAAGGTTCAAGGCAAGTCAAGGAAGAGAATAGGACATTAGGGTGTAACTGGGCTAGTAACTCCATCATCTTATTCTGGTTCTTGTACATTTGCAATTTTGCTCGTACGGTCTTCACAAAAATTCTTACACGCATAGATTAACATGCGCTGAAGATATTCGCTCCAACCAGGAGCTAGAGGATGAAGCAACACTAGAGTAAACTCTCTGAGGGAGTGTTGGGCCTATTCTAGTCTTGTATCATCTATATGTACCCAAGACCTACTCTAAAATTCCCTCCTTGTTAACTACAAGTATAGATGAACTAGAAGTAGATTGTGTGCTTTGTGTTTCTTTCTTTGCCTCCATTGTATTCTACACAAATAAAAGTGAACACTTGTTATAAATACACAGACTAATTTAAATAAGGAAAGATAATATTAAAAATAAAAACACTTATAAAAGTTTGTTATGTTTAGGGTTTAATCTAAGTATCCCTATGACAAAGCATATTGCTTTTGTTGTCTATGACAAACATCAGTTACTGGGTCTCCGTGTTAGGCTATCCAACAATTCGAATGTGTTAAAATAATATATTAGATTATCAAAGTTAACTTTTGTAACTAATAGTAATTAGAAAAACTTACTAACCTTCTTGTTGTGATGGTAGGAGTATAATATTTGATCATCCAAGCTTGACCACTTCTAGTTGCTAAGAATATTTTTATTTATGTCTGAAATTTTCTATTTATAATTATATTCAGTATTAGCAAAATCGACATTAGTATGTATAATAAATAACTGACTTAGCATATCAAAAATCACTTGAAACTTGGCGGACATGAACCTATCGTAGTAAGGGCCCTAGTGATCTTAATTCTTGAGGTTTTTGGGGTGTTGGCTCGATCTACGCACTCATTTGCTTCCCCATCAAGTTCTTTGAAGTATTTATAGAGGTCACTCTTCCAGCCCTTATAACATTTAGATTTTATGGATATTTTGACATTTACTTTGCAGGAGCTAGTGATACATGATTTTTTATCATAAGGATGTCAAGGGAGAAATTAATAGGATTTTTAATCCTATTTTTGTGTTGCCATCTATTAAAAAATACGGATGATTTTGTGGTGATATTAAGAATTTCAAAATGCTCCCATTTGGCAACCACCTAGGTGAATACAACCAGGAGTATAATGGGGTGATTGTGAAGATGAAGAGCAGTTAGAGAAGTTGGATGAACCACCAATGAACCAGGGTAGGTTTGGGCATGGTTATGGGAATAGAGAAGCTAGGATGGGTAGACCTAGGCAAGATGATGATTTAGAAAGCATTAAGGTGAAAATTCCATCCTTCTAAGGTAAAAATGATCCTAAGGCTTATCTAGAATAGGAGAAGAGAATGAAGATGTTCTTCAACAAGTTGTAACGTCTCAGCCAAGGGTCCAATATCAGAGATGAATATTACAAAGAGATGGAGGTTGGTAGGATTCGAGCAAATATGGAAGAGGACAGAGAAGCCACCATGGCTACGTTATTGCACGGATTAAACCATGAGATGGCGAATGTGTTGGAGATGCAACATTATATGGAGTTGATGGATATGGTGCACTAAGCCATCATAGTTGAGCAACAATTGAAGCGAAGAACATGGCTAGGAAGGGAATAAGCACGGTTACTACAAACTCATGAAAACCAGCCCCTAAACAGGATAAATTTTCATCAACCAAGCCTAAGGCCGAGCCCACTAAGAATGCCAAACAAGCTGTGACACCAAAACAAGGTAACATTGAGTCCTCTACTTATAGAAACCATGACATTAAGTGTTTCAAATGTCAAGACAGGGGTCACATAGCTAGCCAATGTCTGAATAAAAGGGTGATGGTGATAAATGCTCAAGGAGAGATTGAGTCAGAAGATGAATAAGAAAATGAAGTACATGACATGTCCCCTTTTAAAGACGCCCATGATGGGCAATATGTGGTGGAAGAAAAATCATAAGTGGTAAGACGAGCTCTCAGTATGCAAGTTAAGGAAGAAGAAAATAACCTGCGGGAGTACTTGTTTCATGCTCGATGTTTCGTAAGTAACAAAGTTTGTAGTGTTATAATCGATGTTGGAAGTTGCACCAACATGGCCAACATCGAACTAGTAAAGAACTTGGCATTTCCTACCTTAAAACATCTATGACCATGCCAACTACAATGGCTAAATAATTGCAGAGAAATCAAGGTAACCAAATAGGTGTTGGTGGTGTTTTTCATTGGCAAGTTTAAGGATGAGGTGCTCCATGATGTGATACATATGCATGCATGTCACATCATATTAGGAAGACCATGGCATTATGATTGACAATCACACATGACAACTTCACCAATAGGTACTCCTTTATCATTAAAAAGCAGCCTATATCACTTGTACCATTGACTCCAAAACAAGTTCTCGAAGACCAACTAAAGATGCAAAGAGCGAGTGAAAAGAGAAAAGAAAATGAGAAAGAGGCTGAGCCTGAGAGAAAAGAAAAAGAGAGAGAGGCCAAAGCTAAAAGGAAAGAAAAAGAGCAGAAAGAAAAGGGGAAAGACAAAAACATGGAAAAAAGGGAGAGGGAAAAGGAAAGAGTGATGACCTTGGTGTGTCTAAGAAAAGAAAAATACAAATTCCTTGCAAAGAAAAGTGAGGTCAAGATAGCTTTACTTTCACAATAGCCCCTTATAATACTCACGTACAAGGAGGCCTTTTGTGTACTAATGATCTTGGTGATTCTTTGCCAAGCAATGTTGTTTCTCTTTTGTAGGAATTTGAGGTTGTTTTTCCTAAAGAGGTACCTTCTGGTTTACCTTCGATTCAAGGAATTTAACATCAAATTGATTTCATACTTGGTGCAACAATTCCAAACCGACCTAATTATAGAAGTAATCTTAAAGAGATGAAGGAACTTTGATGGCAAGTTAGCGAGCTAATGAAGAAGGGGTATGTTAGAGAGAGCATGAACTGTTGCGTGGTTTTGGTATTATTCGTGCCAAAGAAGGATGGGACATGAAGGATGTGTGTTGATTACCAGCCCATCAACAACATTGTGGTAAAGTACGACATCCCATTCCTTAATTAGATGATATGCTAGATGAATTACATGGTTCTTGTGTGTTTTCTAAAATTGATCTTAAGAGTGGATACCATCATATTAGAATGAAAGAAGGTGATGAGTAGAAAACTACCTTTAAAAAAAATATGGTTTGTATGAATGGTCAGTAATGCCTTTTGGATTAAGTAATACATCTAGTATTTTCATAAGACTTATAAACCATGTTTTGCATGCTTTCATTGGCAAATTTGTAGATGTCTACTTTGATGATATCTTGATTTATAGCAAACACTTGGACGATCATGTTGAACACTTAAGACTTGTTTTAGAGGTTTCAAGGAAAGAAAGGTTATTTGTTAATCTTAAGAAATGTACCTTTTGCACAGATATGCTTGTATTTCTTAGTTTTGTTGTAAGTGCTAAAGGAATTGAAGTGGACAAGGAAAAGGTGAAGGCAATTCAACATTGGTCAATGCCTACTTCAGTGAATCAGGTAAGAAGTTTCCGTGGCTTAGCTACTTTTTATCAGTGCTTTGTTTGGGATTTTAGTAGCATAACCACACCCTAAACTGAAGTGATCAAAAAGAACGCTCCGCTTAAGAGTGGAGAGGAGCAAGGGAAGGCATTCAAACTCATCAAGGAAAAATTGACTAACACACCTTTTCTTGTTTTACCAAACTTCGCTAACAAGTTTGAAAATTGAGTTTGATGCTTCAGGTATAGGTATTGGAGGCATGTTGATGCAAGAAGGATGACTGGTTGAATATGTTAGTGAGAAATTGAGTAGGGTAGCCCTAAACTATCCCACTTACGACAAAGCATTGTATGCATTGGTTTGAACTCTAGAAACTTGGCAGCACTACCTTTGACCAAAAGAGTTTATGATTCATATAGATCATGAATCTTTGAAGCATTTAAAGGGCAGCACAAGTTGAGCAGACGCCATGCCAAATGGGTGGAGTTCATTGAGACATTCCCATATGTGGTCAAATACAAGCAAAGGAAGGAAAACATGGTTACCAATGCACTTTCATGTAGGTACGCTTTACTTTTAACTCTTCTTTAGGAATAGGCAGGTTTTAGAGATTATTTTTAGGATAAGATTATCTAGCTGAATTCTATTCAAATTAGGGATAAATTTAGGATAAGATTACCTAGCTGAATCCTAGTCAAATTTAAAACATTAATTTCAAAATTTAGGGAATTATTATTAGGGTTTGGGCTAGAAAATTTGTGGCCTATGTAATTGTAATGCTTAGAATATTTTTAAGGACAATTCAAATTATTAAATTGAAGAAAGTGTGTTTCTTCTTTGGTTCTTGAGAGGACTCTTGAACTTATCAAGTTAATTCTTATGGCGTTAAAACAACCAAACTTATCATCTTGAATTCTTGAGTTCTTTTTTAGATTCTTGGTTTGGCGTTTTCAAACAACCATAGTTCTTAGTTCTTACTTTGCTAGGTAATAGGCTAAGACTCAACAAACTTGCATCTTAAAGGTCTTGATTTTCGATCCAATGTTGGTTGTTGGGCTTCATCACATTGTTGGCAAGGCTCATATCAATTAGTTTTGATTATTTGAAAGATTTATATGCAGACAATGATGACTTTAAAGAAGCATGGCATAAATGCACTATTGCAGCAATAGATAAACATCAATGTAGGATGGTTTTTTGTTCTTAGACAATCGTCCTTGTATTCCCCAAGGTTCTTTCAAAGAACATATGTAATGACTAAGAAAATCCTAGAATTAAACTGCACAATTTACCTATTTAAGCAAAGGATTTTCCTGGAAACATTGTGTATGAAATGCATGATTACAGAATTTATAGAATTAACATATAACTGTTCCAAAAATTCCATAAAAGATTCTATAGTTAATTAATTAAATATTGTTATTTTGATAAAGAGATTGATAAATTTCACTACAGCTAAGGTGGGAGAAATTTATCTATAAAGAACTTGAGAAATTTAATTTTGAGAATTTCTAGATTAGTACTAAGTTAGCAGTGTATCGAGAAATTCTCTAACTCAAATCAGAACCTTAATTGCCCCTTAATTTGAAAACAAAGCTATGCTAGTGACTGTATCAACAGAAAATGCTACACAAACTTGGATAATGACACTGTTAAAACCATGTCATTATTGAGCCTAAATTTTGAAAAACTAAATTTTACATTTTTATTAAGTCTAAATAAATTTTTAGACTTAATGCAGTCAAAAACACTACGCGATCAAACTTTGATCGATATTGGTTCATATTATGATTAGCATGTTATAGTATTTTAAAAAAAATAGGAGAGGATTAGTCAAGTAATAAAATCTCCTATCAACTAAGTTAATTACTGTTGATAGTATAAAATTTATCTGCTTAAAGGATACTTGCAAGAAATGCGCAAAGTATCCTTAAATCAAGCTGCACCCAAATGATGGTTGTCCTTTACAATTAATGAAGTGCAACCTAGCACTCCACTCACTCCTAAGAAAGGCACCACAATAAGGGGGAGATTAGCCATTTTTTTAATCTATCAAAGCAACTTATGGGTTAATTAACCATGATTAAGAGAGAAAGACTATATTAAGCTAAGTCTATAAATAAAAAGCCCAAGCCATTATACATAATTTTTTTTACTTTTCTCTTCTTTCTTACCATCCTCACCCATGTACTACAAGAGAAGAAAAAACAAAAATTTCCATCGCCTAGTTCCATACCCTCCACCAACTAACCAAGCCCAAGAGGAAAAAAAAAAGGTGAGGACATCATGGCTGGCAGCATGACTGCCGGTGGTTTTCTTTATTTAGAAGCAATCATTGTGTTCAAATCCTATAAAAAATAAGAGGACATCATAGCATTAATATAGGTTAAGACTACTAGTACAAGCACTCTTGCCTATCTCACTATTCTTGACCTCACAATGATGGAAATCAAGCAAAGTTGTACAAAAAAAATATTGTGTAAATCAACCTAGGTATAGCCGGATTCTCACTTCAATTTTGACCTCAAAATATAGCTTTTAAGTCCTTTAAACAAGTGTCTATAAAAGCCCATGGGTGAGAATGAGATTTTACTTTTTCTTCCATTCCTCATAAACTTTCAAAGAGTTGTTTCTCTCTTTTCTTTCCACTTCTGCTATGTGACTTTCCACCACCTTCTAAAATTTGTTCAAATCAAACTCTCAAGATCACAACCAAGAGCCAGCTTAAGAGACATGATTGGAGATTTGTAGGTAAGAAAGAAAATTTGGTTTTCAACTAGTTTATGGTTAGCTATATTGGAGTTTTTATTAAACTCTAAACTTTGATATTTTCCTAGTGAAAGCTCAAGATTTGTCATGGTGTTCAAGGATCCAAGGAGTTATCCATCTTCTATACTTTAGGCACTACTACAAACTATGGATTCCACGATGGTTTTTTACTATTGTGTAATAGAAAATTGGCACAGGGAAAGGGTTGTAGGCAGTTATTTTCCACGATGGTTTTTCAAAAAACTAGCGTAGAAACTAGGGTTTCCACTACGGTTTTTCAAGAAACCATAGTGGAAATTAGATTTCCACGATGGTTTTTTGAAAAACCGTCATTGAAAATTTGTATACAAGAAGGTTGTCATTGAACTGGGAGATTGGGTTTGCCTACAAATGAGGAAGGACCGTTTTCTTGAACAAAGACATTCTAAACTCCTTTCAAGGAGATTGGGCTCAAGGGCAGCATTCATATGATCCATTAAGCTTGCCAAGTGGGCCAACAAGCTTGGACTGAGACATACACGTGGAGGCCCAGCATAAGTGATCCACAAATTCAAGAGAGATTAGTCACTAAGATTGAAGTTCATGAAGGATCCAAATGATGTGGCCTTACGCATATCAGCTTGTTGTAAACCAAGATTCGCCTTGTTAGTAAATCTATTAATTAGTTTCTTTTATTATTCAGATTTGTAAAGTTCAAATTTCAAATCTAAAAAAAAAAAAATCCTTCTTTGTAAAGTTTGAATTTCAAATCTAAAAAAAAAAAAAATTCCTTTCTTCTTTAGGAATAGGCGGGTTTTAGAGATTATGTTTAGGATAAGATTATCTAGTTGAATTCTATTCAAATTAGGGATAAATTTAGGATAAGATTACCTAGTTGAATCCTAGTCAAATTTAAAACAATAATTTCAAAATTTAGGGAATTATTATTAGGGTTTGGGCTAGAAAACTCGTGGCCTATATAATTGTAATGCTTAGAATATTTTTAGGATCGATTCAAATTATTAAATTGAAGAAAGTGTGTTTCTTCTTTGGTTCTTGAGAGGACTCTTGAACTTATCAAGTTAATTCTTATGGCGTTAAAACAACCAAACTTATCATCTTGAATTCTTGAGTTCTTTTTGAGATTCTTGGTTTGGCGTTTTCAAACAACCATAGTTCTTGGTTCTTACTTTGCTGGGTAATAGGCTAAGACTCAACAAACTTGCATCTTGAAGGTCTTCATTTTCGATCCAATGTTGGTTGTTGGGTTTCATCACATTGTTGGCAAGGTTCATATCAATTAGTTTTGATTATTTGAAAGATTTATACGCAGACAATGATGACTTCAAAGAAGCATGGCATAAATGTACTATTGCAACAATTGATAAACATCAATGCAGGATGGTTTTTTGTTCTTAGACAATCGTCCTTGTATTCCCCAAGGTTCTTTCAAAGAACATATGTAATGACTAAGAAAATCCTAGAATTAAATTGCACAATTTACCTATTTAAATAAAGGTTTTCCTGGAAACATTGTGTATGAAATGCATGATTACAGAATTTATGGAATTAACATATAACTATTCCAAAAATTCTATAAAAGATTCCATAGTTAATTAATTAAATATTGTTATTTTCATAAAGTGATTGATAAATTTCACTACAACTAATGCAGGAGAAATTTATCTATAAAGAACTCGAGAAATTTAATTATGAGAATTTCTAGGTTAGTACTAAGTTAGTAGTGTACTGAGAAATTCTCTAACTCAAATTAAATCCTTAGTTGCATCTGAATTTGAAAACAAAGCTATGCTAGTAACTGTATCGATAGAAAATGCTACACAAACTTGGATAATGACACTTTAAAACCATGTCATTATTGAGCCTAAATTTTGAAAAAGTAAAGTTCACATTTTTATTAAGTCTAAAATAAATTTTTAGACTTAATGCAGTCAAAAACACTACGTGATCAAACTTTGATCGATATTGGTTCATATTATGATTAGCATGTCATAGTATTTAAAAAAAATAGGAGAGGATTAGTCAAGCAATAAAATCTCCTATCAACCAAGTTAATTACTGTTGATAATATAAAATTTATCTGATTAAAGGATGCTTGCAAGAAAAAACAAAAATTCCCATCGCCTAGTTCCATACCCTCCACCAACTAAGCAAGCCCAAGAGGAAAAAAAAAAGATGAGGACATCATGGCTGGCGGCCAGACTGCCGGTGGTTTTCTTTATTTAGAAGCAATCATTGTGTTCAAATCCTATAGAAAATAAGGGGACATCATAGCATTAATATAGGTTAATACTACTAGTACAAGCACTCTTGCCTACCTCACTATTCTTGACCTCACAAGGATGGAAATCAAGCAAAGTTTTACAAAAAAAAAATTGTGTAAATCAGCCCAGGTATAGCCGGATTCTCACTTCAATTTTGACCTCAAAATATAGCTTTTAAGTCCTTTAAACAAGTGTCTATAAAAGCCCATGGGTGAGAATGAGATTTTACTTTTTCTTCCATTCCTCATAAACTTTCAAAGAGTTGTTTCTCTCTTTTCTTTCCACTTCTGCTATGTGACTTTCCACCACCTTCTAAAATTTGTTCAAATCAAACTCTCAAGATCACAACCAAGAGCCAGCTTAAGAGACATGATTGGAGATTTGTAGGTTAAGAAAGAAAATTTGGTTTTCAACTAGTTTATGGTTAGCTATATTGGAGTTTTTATTAAACTCTAAACTTCGATATTTTCCTAGTGAAAGCTCAAGATTTGTCATGGTGTTCAAGGATCCAAGGAGTTATCCATCTTCTACACTCTAGGCACTACTACAAACTATGGATTCATGTAATAGAAATATTGGCACGGGGAAAGGGATGTAGGCAGTTATTTTCCACAACAGTTTTTCAAAAAACTAGCCTAGAAACTAGAGTTTCCACTATAGTTTTTCAGGAAACCATAGTGGAAACTAGATTTCCACGATGGTTTTTTGAAAAACCGTCATGGAAACCCTAGTTTTCACGACGGTTTCTTGAAAAACCATCGTGGAATTCTTAAGTTTCCACTACAGTTTTTTGAAAAACCGTCGTGGAAAATTTGTATACCCTCAAAAAAAATTGCCAAAAATTAAAAACCGTTGTGGAAAATTTGCATACCCTAAAAAAAATTGCCAAAAATTTTTTATTTCCCATGGGATGGCCAGTCCCATGTGTTGTCCATTACTGCAAGGCCCTAATTGCATACAAAAATTAGTGTATATTGAAATTACAAGGTATTTAAAGATCATTTACATTTGAGCTATTTTTAGCAATTGTTTATCTAGTATCTCCATCTATCTCTCTAAAGAGCACAAACCTATTTACAAATTGTACCCACTCTAATCTAACTTCATGTATATCTGTATGTATATAAATTTTTTTTTCCTAAGGCTTGTATATCACTTGTAATTATATCCTGCATAAAATGTAGAATAAAAAAACTGCATTCTATGTTTCCTTTTTGTCTGGGACACTTACGTTTGGAATATAGTGTTTCGTTCTGTCAATTTGTGACACCGCTTCCCACATGATGCTTACAATCGTTAAGCGCCCTAACAATGTGTCATGTTTAAATGAATTAATAGAGGATACAATTATGTGGGACTCAAAACAATTAATTTTATAAGAGAACATTGATACTTACAATCTCGTGACTGATACAAAATCCTCACGTGGTGGGTGTCCGAGGGGGTCAAACCAATATATTTGGTCCTCCCATGGCAAAATAAGTCCCAACATCCAATGTTCTCCAACATTGTATGGCAGGAAGAATAATTTCCCTCTCAGTGCTTGAGGTAATAGGTGGAGGAGTGATGTGGCACGCTCTCTACGATCACTTTGTAGGTCTCTTGCAGCGCTTGAAACAATGGCTAGAGATATGAAGCCAAAATTTTACGCCAAGCCTTGAAGTTCACAATATTTTGCCAAAAAACTACAATAAAAAGCAATACAATCAATTATTTGAAAGCATTTCAAAAATATGAAATAAGGATGGAGGTATTACCTGAGGTATACTAGGATATAGTTCACCTCACTTTTGTCAAAGTTGATGAAGTAGTAAGCGTCTTCATACCCCACATAGATAGGCAATTCATTGCCAGTGACATTTATCGCTATCGGGCACTAAATCGTTGACCCATCGCGCATGAAAGAATGTGCGTATAGAGCCAACTGTATAAATTCTTGAAGTACTGAAGCAAAGTTAAATGCAAGTAGTTGCTCATTAGCAACGGTTTGTTCTTGTTCATGTTCTACCTTAGGTTGTGATTCTCTCGCTTTTATAGAGCTTTTCTTTTTTTGGTGTTTCTTTCCGCTTAGATCTTGTGGAACATGGCTAGGCGCTCGACTCAGCTTCATCAATGTGATGACTTCAACTAACCTTTTCGGCCATGCGATGAAGCTTTTGGTTGCTTCACCCACAGTTGTTCCTTCAAGTGTTGGAACAGGCAATTTAGCTATTCTAACTCTAATGGTAGTGATGCTAACGCACATGTTCTCTTCCACTTATAGTCATCCATGAACTATATCAGTTGGAAGACTCTTCATCTACACCTTTCTAAGCGCAACAAGTGCACACCTACTATTAATTCTACCCTCAACAAAGAGCTTGCATCGTTTGGGCTCTTGACGAGGAGGTGACAATTAGACTTTTAGAGCTTCTGCTACATTATTAGGAGTGTTACAACTAGCTTTATATGCACACCTACTATTAATTCTACCGTAGGAGACTATTTATATACATTTTCATCCTACTCTAGAATGGAAATGTATGGTTGTATGAAGGTAACATAGAGGTCAGATCTGAACCCCTTTGCTAATTCACCACAAACCTTCAAAAGCCCTTTTTTCTGTACCAATCCTCGACTGTGAAAGATTTGTATATCTCTCTCCAAATCACATCTTTTACATTATCTAAATCCTTAGACCTCCAATCTTTTGTCCATATTAGAACGTGCTCTCAACTAAGGACTGCGATCCAACTGCTTAATTCATGGCCGGGTGCGCCTTCCGGTTGGCCTTTTGAATCAAAAGTCACTTCAATTCTTAAACCTTTCTTTCTCATCCAATGAATTTTTTTCACTAATGTAGCCCTTAGCTCAAAGTCTACTTTCAGATCAAATTTGAATTGCCTTCATGGCTTACTGCGTTGGTTTCCCTTGCAATATTGCGATGAAGATAAAGTGTAGTCTTCATACTCGTCTCCGTACTAGTAACTATCAATCTCATGAGACATTGTACCTGTGCAAAGTAAGTAAAAACTAGCACATACATACTAATATTAAATCACAAACTATACATATTCACATCTTCACATATTCAGCTTCATACATTTTCAATTACACAATTTCACATATTCATATAATTTCACTTGTTACACATATTCACAAAATTTACAATTTTAATTACATATATAATTTCACAAATTGCACATATTCATATAATTTCACATATTACACATATTTACATATCCTCACATATTACACATATTCACAAATTTACAATTTCACTTACACAATTTTTCATATTACACATATTGACATATTCACATAATTACACAAATTCACATATTCACAAGTTTACAATTTCAAGTTCCCAATTTCATATATTGACA
This sequence comes from Artocarpus heterophyllus, assembly GCA_025403435.1. Lineage (NCBI taxonomy): Eukaryota > Viridiplantae > Streptophyta > Magnoliopsida > Rosales > Moraceae > Artocarpus > Artocarpus heterophyllus. Next base: position 12,770,918 of record CM046352.1, on the reverse strand, counting down.
TAATTTCACGTATTCAAGTCTTGACATATTCACAAGTTTACAATTTCAACTACACAATTTTACATATTCTTATAATTTCACATATTACACATATTCACAAATTCACAATTTCAATTACATATATAATTTCACAACTTACACATATTCACATAATTTCACATATCACACATATTTACATATCCTCACATATTACACATATTCACAAATTTGCAACTTCAATTATACAATTTCATGGATTACACATATTCACAAATTTACAATTTCAAATACATAATTTCGCATATTACACTTGTGAGGGATTAGGGCCGAGGGGGGGCCGTGGGTGGGGGTGAGGGGGGTGGGGGGTGGGTGGGGCCGAGGGGCGGGTGGTGGAGGGGGGTTGGTGGGAAAGGGGGCGAGGAGAGAGGGACGAGGGGGGGTGAGGCCGAGGCAGGTGGGTGGGGACAAGGGGGAAGGGGGTGGGGCGGCAAAGAGGGTGAGGCCGAGGGGAGTAGGTGGGGGCAAGGGGGTAGGGGCGAAGGGTGAGGGGGGTGGGGAAGGGGCAAGAGGGAGCGAGGAGGAGAGGGGGGTGGGAAAGGGGGGGCTGGGACGAGGGGTGAGGGGTTGGGGGAGGGGGGCTGGGGCTGGGCCGAGAGGCGAAGGGAGTGAGGCCAAGGGGGTGGGGGAGGGGGCGAGGGTGAAGGGGCAAGGGGGGGAGGGGGGTGGGTGGGGTCAAGGGAGGAGGTGGCGCTAGGCTGAGGGGGTGGGGGAGAGGGAGCTGGGGCTGGGGCGAGGGTGAGGGGGTGGGGGAAGGGGGTTTGGGGCTAGGGCGAGGGGTAAGGGGGGTTGGGGCAAAAGGGTTGAAGCCGACGGGGGTGGGGGTGAGGGGGGTGGGTGGGTGAGGGGGTGGGTGGGTGGGTCGCGGTGGGGGAGGGAGGGGGTGGGGGATCAAGGAGAGTGGGGGAGGGGAGCTTACCAGCAGCAAGTAGGCAATAGTGGCGGGGTGGAGATGATGGCAGCGGAGGGAGCAAGGATTTTAGAGACAAAGAAAGAGGGATTTTAGAGAGAGAGAAAGAAGGATTTGAGAGAGAGATTGAGGAATGAATGAGAGGGAGGGCGCGCATACAATTATGGGTTGCAGGCATGAATTTCAAAAATTGAGAGGGGGAAGTGAGCATCTATCATGATAGTTTTGACAAAAACCGTCGTGGAAGACTTTGTTTTTCACGACGGTTTTTGTCAAAACCATCATGGAAAAGGCCTGCTCTCCACAGCATTTACAATGTTGCGAGAGGCTTTCCACGATGGTTTTTGCAAAAACTGTCATGGAAGCTATTTGCCACGACTGCTTTTCACACAAAAACCGTCGTAGAAAATACTGCTTTTCACAACATTTTTTAATGTTGTGAGAAGCTTTCTAGGATGGTTTTTGCAAAACCGTTGTAAAAAATTGCCTTAAATATTTCTTACACATAATTTTCTTGGCTGCCCAGGGTGGCCAGCCCATGTGTTAAGCATCCAATGGCCCAAAATATATACTTTATCTCCATTTTCACCATAAATTTAAGTATAGATACATATACAAAACCCTTAAAAAAAGATTGAAAATGAAATAAATTAAAGAAAAATGTTACAAGTAAATTAACATAAATTGGTTTATTGATGCTCATCTTTTTATCTTTTTTTTCATTGGTTCCTCAATACATATCCATTCTACATCTTCATGAAGCAAGTGCGAAACATCATCTTCAAAATTATCTATCTCTTTAACCAGTGGCAATCCCTTTGTGAATGAAGGGATGTCTGCACAATCCTCATCAACTTCTTCACCGTCGATAACTATTCTTGGCTTTGTTGGGACGACTAGAGACAACTCCATGTCTTGGGGATCTATAGTATAAAAAACTTGGATTGTTTGTGATGCCATAATGAAGGGATCATTCCTATATCTCAATCTTCTAAAGTCAACCACCGTGATGTCGTCATTGTCGTTCTTAACATAGTTATTGTCGGCCCACTTGCACTTAAAAAGTACTATGCGTAATCCCCCATAATCAAGTTCCCAAATATCTTCAATGAAACCAAAATAGTTCATGGTCCCATATACCGGATTCTTATCCTTGGCGGAGGCAATATGCATAGCCTCAACACGGAGAGTCACACCACTATTTTGCACCAGATGCTTCTCATCTCTTTTGCAAGTGTATAAAGTGTAACTATTTATGGAATATGACGTATACCTTGCAACTACCAACGACGGTCCTCTAGCTAGGTTCTTCAACTCTTGTGACATGCCTCCATCTTGTGATGTGGAGCACTTTCCATAGATGTGTGCTCTAATCCACAACCGAAAGATTTGGTTGTGTTTATCTTGCAACCACTTCTCATTTCGTGCTCTTTTTGGGTATGCTTTTTTTAATTCGTTCATGTGCACCTCAATGAAAGGCTCCACTTCATTAGCATTGTGCAAGACATAAAGACAAGCTTGCTCCCATTCCTCTCGATTTAATGATGAAGGATTGCCCTATAATGACCGAGAAAATGTCATCAATAAAACCTAATATTTAATTGGGTTTAATTAATGAATTTATTCTTAAAAATCTAAAATTTTGTAAAAATAGTAATTTTTGTGAAAATTACAATAAAATATGAATGAGCGGTATTGATTGCAAATTTTATGGCATATTTAATGCAATGGTGGATATTGTAAAATACAAATTTTATGAGTTTGATGACTTAGAGATTTGTACATAATATCCATAAAATGAATTTCATGTCACAATTAATTGTGAAATTATGACATAAACAAATGGATGATTAGAATGTAAATAGGACATAGAGGTTGTCCAAACCCTAACCGGTGGTAGAAAGGAGGCCAGAGCAGTATAAGAATACTGCTAAATGAAACGCAGATACGAGAAATATCACGATTGGCCTCCAAAAGTGAACGAAAAGTAAGTTAAATATTTTTATACAGTTTAAAGATAGAAAGTACACTGATTTGACTACGACAGTATAGGAAAAATACTGTGTGGTAAAAAATTACACAGTATAAATTTTTAATTCCATAAAGTGGACACTCATTGGTTTTCTATTGGGCCACATGTCTAGAAAAGTGGCCCAATCTCCTTGTGACACCTAGTCGTATACTCATGGATTACCATGAGTCACCAAATGGATAAGGAAGCATTAATTACAAAGTTATCAAAACTTTTCTTTTCCTTTCTTTTCCTCCAAGATCCGGCAGCCATAACCAAGCTTCAAAAAAATTTTCTCAGCCCCCAAACTTTGCAAAAATAACCCCAAACAAGTTTTATAAGCAAGTACAAGGATTTTTCACAAGTTTTAAGGTAAAATCCTAAACTTTTTAATGAGTTTTCAAGGGATTTTTTATGGGTTGAAGAGAGAGATTAATCCATGGTATTTTTGTATGGAAAGGAAGCTTAGGAGGGAGTTCAAAGGGATTTTGAAGGCTTGAAACCAAAAGGGTGTTATTTTGGTAAGTTTAAAGTTTTGAAATTTTATGGATTTTATTTTAATTTCTATTCTTTCAAACCTATGTGGGTTCTTAAGCATGTATTTGCTGAAATTTCATGCATATGTGAAGTATGGCATGTTTGAGTTGTGAAATTTTGATTTATGGTGCAAAAGGATAATTTTTGCAAAAAGTGTTAATTTTGTAAATTTAATGTTAGTTTTAGTAAAAGTGATGTTTGAGCATGAGAATGTTGTGATTAAGGCATGGAATGGTTTCTGCAGGGGTAGAATTGCAAGTTTGAAATGGATTTTTGTAAAAATGCCATAGGGACTAAATTGAAAGAAAAAGATTTCTCTCGGCATAATTGAAAAATGGCCAAAAACACCCTAGTACAGTGAGATTTTGAGAAAAGTTAAAACACAAAAGTTGTAGATTTTGACGAAACTGTTAGGCATTACAGACAGTTAGTCGAAAAACTCAGTTGTTTGTGAGATTTTGATTTTTCAAAGAATTTACAAAAATTGTGAAAAATTTTAAAAAGGGAAAAAACGTCATTTCACAAAGGATTTTGAATATGGTACTTTGAGCAAAAATGATCCTTGAGAAAAATAGGAAATTTTGGTGCAAAGAAGTAAATTTTAGTCCCAGGAACAAAATCGTCAAAAATTTCAGTTCAGGGTCTCAACCGCAAAGTTTAATGAAAATGGGGCATAATTGAGAAATAAAGAGATTTGACCCACTAGGGTGTTATTTTGAAATTAGTATGTGGTTATTTTCATAAGAATAACGAAATCGAGCTCGGGTAGGTTAGTGGACCCATAGAGGGCAAAATCATCATTTTTGCCCAAATAACCCGAACCACTTTGAAATGTTTCCAATGGGATAAGAAAATGACTAGAAAGGTTCCCGTCCTTCGTTAGAAATGATAGGGTAAAGTTAGATAGAAATAAGAAAAACTAGTGGTTTTTAGAGTTGTACATAGTAATGCAACTCAATTTATTAACTAACAGATGTTTCGTATCAAAACATAGGAGAATTTGACTAATGGCTTTGTAATTGGCCAACAGGATCCTAGGAGTCTAGGAGAAGGGAAATCGAGGTTAAGTTGTCCGACATTCGCATCAAGTAAGTACCCTTCCCACCTACAGTATGAAATTTAGGTTTAGAAAAAACTGTATGTATATGTATACCTGTGCATATAATTAAGTGTAAACTTGTATGTTTTCCATGATATGAATACCTAGGGGTATAGTCATGTATGAATAACTTTGAGTATATGAAGGGATACCTGTGTATATTTTATGTTAAGTACCTGTGAGTACATTATGCTATATACCTGTGCGTATATTAATGTGTATCAGTGTGTATATAAAGTATGTACCTATGTGTACAATAATGAAAATGAGCATGTGTACCATGATTTCGTACCTGTGTGTACAATGATAAATACTTGAGTATGTATAAAGTAGGTATCTGTGTATTATGCTATGCAAGAGAATTTATGTTTCAAGGATAATATGTGATTATCACTTCATGCATGGTATGTCAACCATAATAAATGAACTGGTAAATGTAACACTAGAAAGTAAAAAGAGTGTCGTACCGACTCCTAACTCAAGGGGAGTTTAAAGGATATGTTATGGTCACGGTGTTACGTAGACCTAAATGAAATTGCACAATGGTACGAACACTCGGGCCCTAGTAAAAATAAGAAATGATGAGGATAAGGAAAGTTTAGAAGAAAGCATAATTGATTCATGCATTTAATTGAATATCCATGTGGGATTTATGGGACTTACTGGGCGTTAGCTCATTAAGTATTTGATGCTGTAGGTATTCCGACGAGAAGGTCAAAATAAGTTCAAATGGTGAGCTGGCGGAGGGGAGGATGATGTGCAGATTGGGTATGGAGTCCGCTGCTGTAATGTTTTCCGCTATGTATGTTTAAAGTTATTTTGATATGAAATGTTTAAAAGAAAGATGTTATGAAAGTAAAAGTATTAATTATGTAAATACAAGTATGTGAAAGTATTTTGGGAGTTACCAAAGTTAATGTAAGTAAATTATTTATTTCCGTTTAAAAAAAAAATCTTCCTAAATTTTTGCCCTTAAGAGCTTAAGAAAGAGTTTTATCATAGCCCGAAAAGGCGGGTTGTGACATGCCCGTAGATGGTACCCTAGCCTCAATGTTTATAGTCTTTGGCACCCCAATTGTGTCCACATTAGATAGGTACTCATAGCAAAATTCAATCGATTCCTCAACTATGTAACTTTCTACAATACATCTCTCTGACCTATTTCGATTCTTCACATAGCCCTTCAAAACCTTCATATATCTTTCAATGGGTACATCCATCTCAAATACACCGGTCCACATAACTTAACTTCACGTACTAAGTGCACCGTTAAATGAATCATGATGTCAAAAAATACCGGTGGAAAATACTTTTCAAGCATACATAAGCTTTGTACCAACTTCGATTGTAGTAAATCTAGCACAAGTGGATCAATGACCTTCGAGCTTATTGAATTGAAGAACAAGCACAGCTTGGAAATTGCAAATCTCACATCCTTTGTTAGAATTCCCTGCAAAGCAAGTGGTAGTATTTGTTGCATCAACACATGACAATCGTATGTTTTCATGCCAATAAGTTTCAAATCCTTCACCGATACCAACTTTTTGAAGTTCAAAGAATACCCGTCCGGCACTTTTAATGAAGTAAGCCATTCACAAAGCTTTCTTTTTTCTACTCCGGATAACGTGTGCTTTGTCGGAGGTAAGTAAGTATGGTTCCCTCTTTTCTTGGGAAACAAATTAGGCCTAATCTCCATTTCCATGAGATCCAACCGACTATTTCCCCATTCTTAGTCTTGCCCGGAATGTCAAGCAACGTTCCGACTATGGATTCACAAACATTTTTTCTTAATATGCATAACATCCAAACAATGATAAACAAAAAGTGTCTTCCAGTATGGAAGATCAAAGAAGATTGATCTTTTTTTCCATGGTCCATCATTTGGCGGCTCATCCTTACCTTGCTTTCTCTTACCGAATACGACTCTTATATCTTTTACCATTTCAAATATTTGTTCACCTATCAAAGGACGAGGAGGGTCTCTTTGTTTGTTGTTGCCATCAAAGGCTTTTTTTGGTTTGTGGTAGCGATGATCTCTTGGCAACCATCTTCTATAACCAAGAAAAATGGTTTTCTTACCATTCTTCAACAGTTTGTGAGACATTTCCGTCATGCAAATAGGACAACCAATAGAACTCTTCACCGAATAACCAGATAAATTGCCATATGTGAGGAAGTCGTTAATTGTCCATATCAACATTGCACGGAGTGTGAACGTCTCTTTTCGGTAAGCATCTCTAACTTCAACTCCATTTTCTCACAACTTTTTTAGGTCATCGATTATCGTTGCCAAGTATACATCAATGTCATTGCCTGGTTGGTGAGGAACAGAAATCAATAAAGACAATATTAAAAACTTCCACTTCATGCCTACTACTCATGTTAGTGGGAGATTATAGTTAACAAGTATTACTGGCCAAGTGCTATGCCTACTACTCATGTTACCATGTGGGTTCATTCTATCCATCGACAAAGCGAAATGTATGTTTCTTGGATCCGCACTAAAGTTGGGATGATCGGCTTCAAAAGTCTTCCATTGTGGTGAATCCGCCGGGTGTCTAAGCATGCCATTATCCACCCATTTGTCATGATGCCATGTCAAATTCTTGGCATGTTATGGGTTTTCAAATAAACACCTCAAATGTGGTACTGGTGGAATGTACCATAACACTTTCTTTGGCACTCCATTCTTGCCGTCTTTTGGCTCATTTCCTTTCTTCTACCTTGCTTGTTGACAAACTGGACAATAATTCTTGTCCTCATACTCATTCCTATAGAGAACACAATCATTTTCACAAGCATGAATTTTCTCATAATCCATTTCCAAAGTCCTCAAAGTTTTCTTAGCCTCATACATACTAGTTAGTAATTTATTATCCTCTGGTAGAAGCCTTCCTAAAAATTCCAATAGTTTTGCAAAACTAGAATTTGACCACCCACCTGACACTTTCAAATTCCATAATCCAACTAAAGTAGACAATTTAGTGAAATTGGTACACCCCTCATACACGGGTGTCTCCACATCATTCATCATTGTCTCAAATAAATCTGGACGGTGCACAAAGTGTTCTTCTAAATCATTGACCATGTCAACTATATTGTCTTGATCATCCATATTATCCTCCACAATAATTAAAAAATAGTATATTTAAGTTATGTTAGTTAAGTTGAATATCATGGTAGGTGGAATCTTTTGATGTCAACATTACGCTTAAATTGTTAACAAAAATAGTATATTTAATACGCCATTGGGGAACTAATTTGAGGGTACCAACCAAGGTTAGCAAAAAATAAATACAAAATTATCAAGCTTCAGTGTTATTATTTTTATTTAAATTTCAGTGCACAGTGTTGAGTTCCCTTTATTCTAAAATTTCCTGCGGCTATAGGACACACCAAGGAAATGAAGAGTGTCCACTATCTTCGTGATAAAACTTCCGAAGATGTAAGTAAAAGTCTCTATTAATTGGTCCATATAAGATTGAGAGAAGAATTTTACTTTTGCCAACGAAATTTCTGTCCAACGTGTGTCTAGTTGAATTTCTGAGGTGGCGGCCAATCTGAACCAGTTTTCAGACCCTTCATTGCATGGAAATTGCAGTTTTAAAGCGATCTCAAGTGCAAAAGCAAAGTTAGCGTTCGGGTTTTGTCTACTTATATTTACAAATATATTTCGGTTGTTCTTGTTACATATACATTTGGGGGGGTGGGCGCCAGTTTTGTGGATGAGATTGGAGAGAAATACATTAAGTCAAAGTGGCGAGAGGTTTGTGATTCTCTTGTAAACTTCCCAATACTAGTGAAATTCTACAGCTCTAGCTAAAGTGGAAGTAGAACTCACGTTAAGAGAATCTTGCATGTGTTTTCTTCTTCTTTTTTTTTTTATATTATTGCTCTTGTTAGTATCGAATTAAGGTGTTTAATGCGTAATACAGAAAGCTCTAAAATTTGAAAGAATAATCTAACCTGGAATCATTGAAGCAAGGGGTCCAAAACTATAGTTGAGGTGACATTCCAATTTACGGAAACAAAGACTAAAGCTGTAATAATATTTTTGACCTTATTCTGCCATATTAATCTTCTCACTTGGCTCAATTAAAGTAAGCGTCTCTATATTAGCATTTGATAACATGAAATAGTGTGTGTTCTGAGAGCGTTGATATGATAGTTTAACGTCTTAAATGCTTCACACTAACACCTCAAACGAGAAACATCTGAGATCTAGAAAGTCATAGCTTTAATAAGCACCTGTTAACTTGCAAAAGTTTGTTTTAGAAATATAGACTTTAAAATCAGCACATGAAAGGACTATTACTTTGTGGATATGAAGTTTTAAGGTGAAAAATATCATTTATAACAAAAAAAAATCCTTTTCCCAACTATATAAGGCGTCACAACAAAATTTTGGCTGCATCAGATATTTAGTTGACGTTTAAAAGTTTAAATTCTTGTAGTGGAATGTGAACCCATGATTCCTTCTTCATTCTCACTACAACTATTAATAACCAGCAAAGACCTTTTATTTTTCCTTTTTACTATCTTCAAAAAGAACTATTTTTTGTGAATAAATTAGAAAAGTAAAGGCAAAGCGATCAAAATTCTAACACGCAACGGAATCTTGTAGGTTATGAAAAGTCGTGCACATTTCCCTAGTGAAGAAAATTAAACAAAAAAAAGACAGAGTGAGAAAGAGCTGTCTATTCCTCTAACTATTTTCCTACTATTATATTCAACCTAACATAATGTGACAGGTAAATTTCATTGTCATCTCTAGTGTTTTGTGTAAACAATACAAACATCTTTTGGACAAAAACTAGTCATATTAATACCTTCTGACTGTTCAATAAAATTACAGAGGGACCTTCTCTATTAGTTTGCCATGAGGATTGACCGTTAATTTTGTTAAAAATACTAAAAATACCCCTCTATTTATTAAAAACATTTTTAGTTTACAAATTAAAATGATGATTTAACCCTTATTTGATATAAAAAATTGAGGTTAAATAATTTATGCATACTGGCAATTATAAATTAACAATTGTGCCTAAAATAAGATAAAATGCAGAGATTAAAAGTAGATAGCCTGAAAAAAGTCTACAATTAATTCTCTAAACATATGACATCTAGATCCACCTTTTCAATTCTAAAGAGTTGGTCATTATAAAAACTATTCACACAAAATAATCACAACTACCCAAATTAATCACAATCACACATCAATCTCAACAAAAATAAGACAAATTAATTCCAAATAAAAACTAATTAATTCAAGCAAAATCATAATTGAATTAAAAAAATTATTTTTGAATTATTAAATATATGAAATAATTAAAATATTAAAAAATAACAAATTTTTTTCTCTCTCCCACTACTCTCTTTTTTTTTTTTTTTGTCTCTCTATGCAAACAAACAACATTTTGGAAAACAAAAAACCCTTCCTTCTTGGCAGCCCGATCCCCCCTTCTCCCATGACACCAACACACCCCCCCCCCCCCCCCCCCCCCCCCAATGCCACCGTCATCTTCCCCTCGTCTTCGTCCCTCCCATGCTTGACCCCCCTTCCGTGGCCCTGTTCAACCCTACGCTGGCCAGCCCCACTCAGTTTAACTCATCGCCCCAGACGACCCACCCGCACGCTGCCCTTGTCGTCGTCCCCATTGCCCCTCGTCTTTGTTGTCTCTCCTAAATTGATAAATAGTTGTTGATTTTGTTGTTTATTCCGTGAAATTTGTATTGTACATCATGGATATGATTTATTTGTTTTATAATGAGTATGTGTAACTTGTTTTATGATGGGTGATGTTTTTGTTTTATGATTAATTAGTATATATGTGTGGGTATATATATAAATTGTGAAATTAATTTTAATTGAACATTTGCTATTTATTATTTCGATTTAGGAATTGCAAAATGGATAGGAAATGGATGTAGGATTTTCAATTGTCTAGAAAGTATGTGAATGGTAAATATAAAAAAATGGCTATGATTTGGTGTTTTCGAATCAATGGTTGAGATTTAAAGGGATATTTTTTGTTATATCATATGACAAGTTAACAAAGTTAAGCTCGTGGTGTTGGTGTGATTAGTTTCAGGCAATAAGTGTCTCTGTAATTTGGGCAAATACAAGGGATGTCAATGTAATTTATCCTAATATTATTGGTAATCTAAAAAGTTCCTCGTGAATTTAGCTAAATCCTACATTTATTTTTGTATTTTAAATTTTTAATAATTCAAAAAGTATACTTTTAAATTTTAAAATGAAAAATATCCCCCTAGATTTTCCAAAAAAAAAGGAAAAACAACTTTTTAATTTTACCTTTTTCCCCCTTGACAATCTGCATCCCTTTTTGTCAAAATAAAATGCTGGCCTTCCTTGAATAACAACCCGTCTCTTATGTAATTGGGAGATATACATTTGACACTAATCTTTTTTTTTTTTTTTGGTTTTCGAAGTAACCCTTGTCTACTAGTACTATTATGATGTGAAGTTTTAGGAGTAAATCATCAATTGCTTAGACCTAAACTAAAATAATTACGTCCTTTTTTCTTTTATAATTTATTATAATATTCATATACATTTAATTATTGTATTTGTTTTGAGGAGGACATTTAGATATATTGGCTTTAGGTCTCATAAATTAATATAGATAACAATTTATTATCAAATAGCTATCCTTAAAGCTGCCAATGCATATTGACACTCTTATAATTCAATAAATCAATTGATGATTTTTTTTATATATCTGGTACATAATAAAATAGATGAATCATGAAACTAGTGCCATCTGCTGCCTTTGACTAAGGCCATGGTTCTTTATCGGTCTATATAATTATGCTCTATAGGCTAATAACTCAACCAACTCTTAATATGGTCTCAACATCCCAAAACACAAAGTAGAAATACTTTCCCTTGCAAAATTCCAGTAATGGCATCCCCATTGGCGGTGGAAAGCGATCTAAAACTCCTTGCTGATGTGCACAGAAAAGAAGAAGAAAACTTCTCCTATGCTATGCAGCTTGTCTATTCCTCAGTGTTGTCTATGTCTTTACACACTGCAATTGAGCTTGGAGTTTTTGACATCATAGCGCAAGCCGGAGAAGGCGATAAGTTTTCTCCGGAGGAAATCGCAGAGCGAATGGCCGCCAACAACCATGAAGCACCCATTATGCTTGATCGCTTACTCAGGCTGTTGGCTAGCCACTCTGTCCTCAATTGCTCCGTGGTCAGTGATGGCAATAAAGCGTCTAAATTTCAAAGGTTGTACAGTCTTGGCCCGGTGTCCAAGTATTTTGTGACTAATGAAGATGGTGTTTCATTGGGACCCGCAATGGCGTTGGCAAATGACAAGATCTTTTTGGATAGCTGGTTTGTGTCTTTACTTTACTTTTTTTTTTTTCTGTTACAAAAAGTTCTCATTTTGTTCGAATTTTGGGAATCGGAATGGACAATACACTAACCTTGAAGGATTTCTAATGGAGTGCCAAAATAGTGAGGCATCATAAAATTTTGGCATTTTTTAAAAATAAAACAATCGTCAATCAATGTTATTTCAAATATTGAATTTAGTATATTGCTGTTAAATTTCATATTAACAAAGTATGTGCTAAAGTTTGGCATTTGGCTGATGTGATAACTTATTAATTTAAAGCTTACACAATTTTCATTTTCAAGTACTCAAAATAAATTTTGTTTTCAAATCCGCTTCTATTTTTTACCATGTTAGATCCCCTGTAAAAACCTCACATGTCTTTTTGGTTTTAGATTTTGTCTAAGAAAACAAATTATTAATAGAAGGGTGGGAACAATATTTTAGAAACTTCGGTTTACCTAGACCTATAAAAGTAAATGCAAAGGGTGAAAGTGAGATAATTGCATATTTTCAAGTAATGACGGTGCAAATAAGTCTAATAACTATAACTGAAAATAGACATAGCATTTGAGATATATTTGATTGGAACAAATATAAAATGACATCAAAATATGCTATATTCATTATTTTCTTTGGTCAAATTGTACTAGAGATAGTCTCTTGTGGAGAGACATACTGTATGACATTATCTTGTGGGCTTTTCATAGGGTTTTGTTGTTTAGTACAAGGATTTTTAGTATTTATTGAAGACAATTTTTTACATGCAAAAGTTTGAAAAACAAAAAAAGGAAATTAGGATCCAAAATTCAGACCAAGCTATTTGGATTATGATTAGAAAACAATATTTCATATTGTTAGAAGGTACAATTTCTATACTACCGAGAAAGGTGAAGATAATTTGGTCTTTGCTTCATTCTCCAGCAGCCAAAATAAATATAAAAATAATAAAAAAAAACCCATGTAGACTGCTTATTACAATTCCAGCGTACAACTGAATTGCAGGGCCCATTTGAAAGATGCAATTCTTGAAGGAGGAATTCCATTTGACAGGGCCCATGGAACACACGCCTTTGAATATTTAGGCTTGGACCCAAGATTTAATCAAGTTTTCAACAAAGCAATGCACAACTCGAGTGTTCTTTTGGTTAACAACCTCCTAAAATCTTACAAAGGTTTTAATTTATTGTTTTATCTTTTTCATATTGCTTTTTCCTTATTTTTTGTTTTAATTTTTTTATTTTTATTTTTCTAAACATAAATTTCTTTTGAGATGTTCAAATACTCTTAAAGGTATATTAATTTTAGTACTTAATACAAATAACAGTCCTCGTAAGAATGATACTCACTACAACAAGTAGGGTTATTAGCAACGATGAAAAGTCGTTGCAAAAATGAGAAAGTCGTCGCAAATGTCTTTTGTGACTACAAGTAGTCGCAAATACGCTGTCGCAAATAATTAGTCACAAAAGCCTTATTTACGACGACATGCGTTGTCGCAATTACATTAGCGACGACAATCGTTGCAAAGAACGTCATTGTAATTACGTCGTCGGCAACTTTGTTGGGCTGACACGGCTTCAATTTTTAGCAATGAGATTTTCAAAACATGTCATCGCAAATGCCGATTCAGATGCTGACATTTGTCGTGAATATTTTTTGTTTTGTTTGTAATGACATTGTCGTCCCAAATACCTTCCTTTTTGTTTTAATTAAATATTTGTAATATTATAATAAATTTATTATGAACATTTTTTAATTAAGTTTTGAATTGTTATTTTATTATTAAAAGATTTTATTATGATATATTTAAATTCAAAATTAAATATAGCTAAGCAAATTATAATAATGAAAACAAATTAATATTAGAAAAGACTAATGGTAATAAGTGTTTTATTAATAAAATAAAACCAAACATAATGTGTGAAAATATTAAATAATGTAGGTAAATAAAAACAAAATATAATCTAATCTCTAAATTTGCAGTATCATTGGCATCATCATCATTGTCATTAGCAACGTTTGGAAGAGGCAGAGGACTTGGAGGGATATAAGGTTCAGGGCAAGTCAAGGAAGAGAATAGGACATTAGGGTGTAACTGGGCTAGTAACTCCATCATCTTATTCTGGTTCTTGTACATTCGCAATTTTGCTCGTACGATCTTCACAAAAATTCTTACACGCATAGATTAACATGCGCCGAAGATATTCGCTCCAACTAGGAGCTAGAGGATGAAGCAGCACTAGAGTAAATTCTTTGAGGGAGTGTGGGGCCTATTCCAGTCTTGTATCGTCTATATGTACCCAAGACCTGCTCTAAAATTCCCTCCTTGTTAACTTCAAGTATAGATGAACTAGAGGTAGATTGTGTCCATTGTGTTTCTTTCTTTGCCTCCATTGTATTCTACACAAATAAAAGTGAACACTTGTTATAAATACACAGATTAATTTAAATAAGGAAAGATAATATTAAAAATAAAAACACTTATAAAAGTTTGTTATGTTTAGGGTTTAATCTAAGTATCCCCATGACAATGCATATTGCTTTTGTTGTCTATGACAAACATCAGTTACTGGGTCTCCGTGTTAGCCTATCCAACAATTCGAATCTGTTAAAATAATATATTAGATTATCAAAGTTAACTTTTGTAAGTAATAGTAATTAGAAAAACTTACTAACCTTCTTGTTGTGATGGTAGGAGTATAATATTTGATCATCCAAGCTTGACCACTTCTAGTTGCTAAGAATATTTTTATTTATGTCTGAAATTTTCTATTTATAATTATATTCAGTATTAGCAAAATCGACATTAGTATGTATAATAAATAACTGACTTAGCATATCAAAATCACTTGAAACTTCGCGGACATGAACCTATCGTAGTAAGGGCCCTAGTGATCTTAATTCTTGAGGTTTATGGGGTGTTGGCTCGATCTACGCACTCATTTGCTTCCCCATCAAGTTCTTTGAAGTATTTATAGAGGTCACTCTTCCAGCCCTTATAACATTTAGATTTTATGGATATTTTGACATTTACTTTGCAGGAGCTAGTGATACATGATTTTTTATCATAAGGATGTCAAGGGGGAAATTAATAGGATTTTTAATCCTATTTTTGTGTTGCCATCTATTAAAAATACGGATGATTTTGTGGTGATAATAAGAATTTCAAAATGCTCCCATTAGGCAACCACCTAGGTGAATACAACCAGGAGTATAATGGGGTGATGTTGAAGATGAAGAGCAGTTAGAGAAGTTGGATGAACCACCAATGAACCAGGGTAGGTTTGGGCATGGTTATGGGAATAGAGAAGCTAGGATGGGTAGACCTAGGCAAGATGATGATTTAGGAAGCATTAAGGTGAAAATTCCATCCTTCTAAGGTAAAAACGATCCTAAGGCTTATCTAGAATAGGAGAAGAGAATGAAGATGTTCTTCAACAAGTTGCAACGTCTCAGCCAAGGGTCCAATATCAGAGATAAATATTACAAAGAGATGGAGGTTGGTAGGATTTGAGCAAATATGGAAGAGGACAGAGAAGCCACCATGGCTACGTTATTGCACGGATTAAACCATGAGATGGTGAATGTGTTGGAGATGCAACATTATATGGAGTTGATGGATATGGTGCACTAAGCCATCATAGTTGAGCAACAATTGAAGCGAAGAACATGGCTAGGAAGGGAATAAGCACGGTTACTACAAACTCATGAAAACCAGCCCCTAAACAGGATAAATTTTCATCAACCAAGCCTAAGGCCGAGCCCACTAAGAATGCCAAACAAGCTGCGACACCAAAACAAGGTAACATTGAGTCCTCTACTTATAGAAACCATGACATTAAGTGTTTCAAATGCCAAGACAGGGGTCACATAGCTAGCCAATGTCTGAATAAAAGGGTGATGGTGATAAATGCTCAAGGTGAGATTGAGTCAGAAGATGAACAAGAAAATGAAGTACATGACATGTCCCCTTTTAAAGACGCCCATGATGGGCAATATGTGGTGGAAGAAAAATCATAAGTGGTAAGACGAGCTCTCAGTATGCAAGTTAAGGAAGAAGAAAATAACCAGCGGAAGAACTTGTTTCATGCTCGATGTTTCGTAAGTAACAAAGTTTGTAGTGTTATAATCGATGTTGGAAGTTGCACCAACATGGCCAACATCGAACTAGTAAAGAACTTGGCATTTCCTACCTTAAAACATCTATGACCATGCCAACTACAATGGCTAAATAATTGCAGAGAAATCAAGGTAACCAAATAGGTGTTGGTGGTGTTTTTCATTGGCAAGTTTAAGGATGAGGTGCTCTATGATGTGGTACATATGCACGCATGTCACATCATATTAGGAAGACCATGGCATTATGATTGACAATCACACATGACAATTTCACCAATAGGTACTCCTTTATCATTAAAAAGTAGCCTATATCACTTGTACCATTGACTCCAAAACAAGTTCTCGAAGACCAACTAAAGATGCAAAGAGCGAGTGAAAAGAGAAAAGAAAATGAGAAAGATGCTGAGCCTGAGAGAAAAGAAAAAGAGAGAGAGGCCAAAGCTAAGAGGAAAGAAAAAGAGCGGAAAGAAATGGGGAAAGACAAAAACATGGAAAAAAGGGAGGGGGAAAAGGAAAGAGTGATGACCTTGGTGTGTGTAAGAAAAGAAAAATACAAATTCCTTGCAAAGAAAAGTGAGGTCAAGATAGCTTTACTTTCACAATTGCCCCTTATAATACTCACGTACAAGGAGGCCTTTTGTGTACTAATGATCTTGGTGATACTTTGCCGAGCACTGTTGTTTCTCTTTTGTAGGAATTTGAGGTTGTTTTTCCTAAAGAGGTACCTTCCGGTTTACCTTCGATTCGAGGAATTTAACATTAAATTGATTTCATACTTGGTGCAACAATTCCAAACCGACCTAATTATAGAAGTAATCTTGAAGAGATGAAGGAACTTTGATGGCAAGTTAGCGAGCTAATGAAGAAGGGGTATGTTAAAGAAAGCATGAACCCTTGCGTGGTTTTGGTATTATTCATGCCAAAGAAGGATGGGACATGAAGGATGTGTGTTGATTACCAGGCCATCAACAACATTGTGGTAAAGTACGACATCCCATTCCTTAATTAGATGATATGCTAGATGAATTGCATGGCTCTTGTGTGTTTTCTAAAATTGATCTTAAGAGTGGATACCATCATATTAGAATGAAAGAAGGTGATGAGTAGAAAACTACCTTTAAAAAAAATATGGTTTGTATGAATGGTCAGTAATGCCTTTTGGATTAAGTAATACATCTAGTATTTGCATAAGACTTATAAACCATGTTTTGCATGCTTTCATTGGAAAATTTGTAGATGTCTACTTTGATGATATCTTGATTTATAGCAAACACTTGGACGATCATGTTGAACACTTAAGACTTGTTTTAGAGGATTCAAGGAAAGAAAGGTTATTTGTTAATCTTAAGAAATGTACCTTTGGCACGGATATGCTTGTATTTCTTAGTTTTGTTGTAAGTGCTAAAGGAATTGAAGTGGACAAGGAAAAGGTGAAGGCAATTCAACATTGGTCAATGCCTACTTCAGTGAATCAGGTAAGAAGTTTCCGTGGATTAGCTACTTTTTATCAGTGCTTTGTTTGGGATTTTAGTAGCATAACCGCACCCTAAACTGGAGTGATCAAAAAGAACGCTCCGCTTAAGAGTGGAGAGGAGCAAGGGAAGGCATTCAAACTCATCAAGGAAAAATTGACTAACACACCTTTTCTTGTTTTACCAAACTTCGCTAACAAGTTTGAAAATTGAGTTTGATGCTTCAGGTATGGGTATTGGAGGCATGTTGACGCAAGAAGGATGACTGGTTGAATATGTTAGTGAGAAATTGAGTAGGGTATCCCTAAACTATCCCACTTATGACAAAGCATTGTATGCATTGGTTTGAACTCTAGAAACTTGGCAGCACTACCTTTGACCAAAAGAGTTTATTATTCATATAGATCATGAATCTTTGAAGCATTTAAAGGGCAGCACAAGTTGAGCAGACGCCATGCCAAATGGGTGGAGTTCATTGAGACATTCCCATATGTGGTCAAATACAAGCAAAGGAAGGAAAACATGGTTACCAATGCACTTTCATGTAGGTACGCTTTACTTTTAACTCTTCTTTAGGAATAGGCAGGTTTTAGAGATTATTTTTAGGATAAGATTATCTTGCTGAATTCTATTCAAATTAGGGATAAATTTAGGATAAGATTACCTAGCTGAATCCTAGCCAAATTTAAAACATTAATTTCAAAATTTAGGGAATTATTATTAGGGTTTGGGCTAGAAAATTTGTGGCCTATGTAATTGTAATGCTTAGAATATTTTTAAGGACAATTCAAATTATTAAATTGAAGAAAGTGTGTTTCTTCTTTGGTTCTTGAGAGGACTCTTGAACTTATCAAGTTAATTCTTATGGCGTTAAAACAACCAAACTTATCATCTTGAATTCTTGAGTTCTTTTTTAGATTCTTGGTTTGGCGTTTTCAAACAACCATAGTTCTTAGTTCTTACTTTGCTAGGTAATAGGCTAAGACTCAACAAACTTGCATCTTAAAGGTCTTGGTTTTCGATCCAATGTTGGTTGTTGGGGTTCATCACATTGTTGGCAAGGTTCATGTCAATTAGTTTTGATTATTTGAAAGATTTATACGCAGACAATGATGACTTCAAAGAAGCATGGCATAAATGCACTATTGCAGCAATAGATAAACATCAATGCAGAATGGTTTTTTGTTCTTTGACAATCGTCCTTGTATTCCCCAAGGTTCTTTCAAAGAACATATGTAATGACTAAGAAAATCCTAGAATTAAACTACACAATTTACCTATTTAAGCAAAGGATTTTCCTAGAAACATTGTGTATGAAATGCATGATTATAGAATTTATGGAATTAACATATAACTGTTCCAAAAATTCCATAAAAGATTCTATAGTTAATTAATTAAATATTGTTATTTTGATAAAGAGATTGGTAAATTTCACTACAACTAAGGTGGGAGAAATTTATCTATAAAGAACTCGAGAAATTTAATTATGAGAATTTCTAGGTTAGTACTAAGTTAGCAGTGTATTTAGAAATTCTCTAACTCAAATTAGATCCTTAATTGCCACTTAATTTGAAAACAAAGCTATGCTAGTAACTGTATCAATAGAAAATGCTACACAAACATGGATAATGACACTGTTAAAACCATGTCATTATTGAGCCCAAATTTTGAAAAAGTAAAGTTCACATTTTTATTAAGTCTAAATAAATTTTTAGACTTAATGTAGTCAAAAACACTACACGATCAAACTTTGATCGATATTGGTTCATATTATGATTAGCATGTTATAGCATTTAAAAAAATAGGAGAGGATTAGTCAAGTAATAAAATCTCCTATCAACTAAGTTAATTACTATTGATAGTATAAAATTTATCTGCTTAAAGGATACTTGCAAGAAATCCGCAAAGTATCCTTAAATCAAGCTGCACCCAAATGATGGTTGTCCTTTACAATTAATGAAGTGCAACCTAGCACTCCACTCACTCCTAAGAAAGGCACCACAATAAGGGGGAGATTAGCCATTTTTTTAATCTATCAAAGAAACTTATGGGTTAATTAACCATGATTAAGAGAGAAAGACTATATTAAGCTAAGTCTATAAATAAAAAGCCCAAGCCATTATACATAATTTTTTTTTTCCTTTTCTCTTCTTTCTTACCATCCTCACCCATCCACTGCAAGAGAAGAAAAAACAAAAATTTCCATCGCCTAGTTCCATACCCTCCACCAACTAACCAAGCCCAAGAGGAAAAAAAAAACAGGCGAGGACATCATGGCTGGCAGCATGACTACCGGTGGTTTTCTTTATTTAGAAGCAATCTTTGTGTTCAAATCCTATAAAAAATAAGAGGACATCATAGCATTAATATAGGTTAATACTACTAGTACAAGCACTCTTGCCTATCTCACTATTCTTGAACTCACAAGGATGGAAATCAAGCAAAGTTGTATAAAAAAAAAATGTGTAAATCAGCCCAGGTATAGCCAGATTCTCACTTCAATTTTGACCTCAAAATATAGCTTTTAAGTCCTTTAAACAAGTGTCTATAAAAGCCCATGGGTGAGAATGAGATTTTACTTTTTCTTCCATTCCTCATAAACTTTCAAAGAGTTGTTTCTCTCTTTTCTTTCCACTTCTGCTATGTGACTTTCCACCACCTTCTAAAATTTGTTCAAATCAAACTCTCAAGATCACAACCAAAAGCAAGCTTAAGAGACATGATTGGAGATTTGTAGGTAAGAAAGAAAATTTGGTTTTCAACTAGTTTATGGTTAGCTATATTGGAGTTTTTATTAAACTCTAAACTTTGATATTTTCCTAGTGAAAGCTCAAGATTTGTCATGGTGTTCAAGGATCCAAGGAGTTATCCATCTTCTACACTCTAGGCACTACTACAAACTATGGATTCCACAATGGTTTTTTACTATAGTGTAATAGAAAAATTGGCACAGGGAAAGGGTTGTAGGCAGTTATTTTCCACGACGGTTTTTCAAAAAATTGGCGTAGAAACTAGGGTTTCCACTACGGTTTTTTAGGAAACCGTAGTGGAAACTAGATTTCCATGATGGTTTTTTGAAAAACTGTCATGGAAAATTTGTATACAAGAAGGTTGTCATTGAACTAGGCGATTGGGTTTGCCTACACATGAGGAAGGACCGTTTTCTTGAACAAAGACATTCTAAACTCCTTTCAAGGAGATTGGGCTCAAGGGCAGCATTCATATGATCCATTAAGCTTGCCAAGTGGGCCAACAAGCTTGGACTGAGACATACACGTGGAGGCCCAGCATAAGTGATCCACAAATTCAAGAGAGATTAGTCACTAAGATTGAAGTTCATGAAGGTTCCAAATGATGTGGCCTTACGCATATCAGCTTGTTGTAAACCAAGATTTGCCATGTTAGTAAATCTATTAATTAGTTTCTTTTATTATTCAGATTTGTAATGTTCAAATTTCAAATCTAAAAAAAAAAAATTCCTTCTTTGTAAAGTTTAAATTTCAAATCTAAAAAAAAAAAAAAATTTCCTTTCTTCTTTAGGAATAAGCGGGTTTTAGAGATTATTTTTGGGATAAGATTATCTAGTTTAATTCTATTCAAATTAGGGATAAATTTAGGATAAGATTACCTAGTTGAATCCTAGTCAAATTTAAAACAATAATTTCAAAATTTAGGGAATTATTATTAGGGCTTGGGCTGGAAAATTCGTGGCCTATATAATTGTAATGCTTAGAATATTTTTAGGGACGATTCAAATTATTAAATTGAAGAAAGTGTGTTTCTTCTTTGGTTCTTGAGAGGACTCTTGAACTTATCAAGTTAATTCTTATGGCGTTAAAACAACCAAACTTATCATCTTGAAATCTTGAGTTCTTTTTGAGATTCTTGGTTTGGCATTTTCAAACAACCATAGTTCTTGGTTCTTACTTTGCTGGTTAATAGGCTAAGACTCAACAAACTTGCATCTTGAAGGTCTTGATTTTTGATCCAATGTTGGTTGTTGGGTTTCATCACATCGTTGGCAAGGTTCATATCAATTAGTTTTGATTATTTGAAAGATTTATATGCAGACAATGATGACTTCAAAAAGAAGCATGGCATAAATGTACTATTGCAACAATTGATAAACATCAATGCAGGATGGTTTTTTGTTCTTTGACAATCGTCCTTGTATTCCCCAAGGTTCTTTCAAAGAACATATGTAATGACTAAGAAAATCTAAGAATTAAATTACACAATTTACCTATTTAAATAAAGGGTTTTCTTGGAAACATTGTGTATGAAATGCATGATTACAGAATTTATGGAATTAACATATAACTATTCCAAAAATTCTATAAAAGATTACATAGTTAATTAATTAAATATTGTTATTTTCATAAAGAGATTGATAAATTTCACTGCAACTAATGCGGGAGAAATTTATCTATAAAGAACTCGAGAAATTTAATTATGAGAATTTCTAGGTTAGTACTAAGTTAGTAGTGTACTGAGAAATTCTCTAACTCAAATTAAATCCTTAGTTGCATCTGAATTTGAAAACAAAGCTATGCTAGTAACTGTATCGATAGAAAATGCTACACAAACTTGGATAATGACACTTTAAAACCATGTCATTATTGAGCCTAAATTTTGAATAAGTTAAGTTCACATTTTTATTAAGTCTAAAATAAATTTTTAGACTTAATGCAGTCAAAAACACTACGTGATCAAACTTTGATCGATATTGGTTCATATTATGATTAGCATGTCATAGTATTTAAAAAAAAATAGGAGAGGATTAGTCAAGTAATAAAATCTCCTGTCAACTAAGTTAATTACTGTTGATAATATAAAATTTATCTGATTAAAGGATGCTTGCAAGAAAAAACAAAAATTCCAATCGCCTAGTTCCATACCCTCCACCAACTAAGCAAGCCCAAGAGGAAAAAAAAAAAGATGAGGACATCATGGCTGGCGGCCAGACTGCCGGTGGTTTTCTTTATTTAGAAGCAATCATTGTGTTCAAATCCTATAGAAAATAAGGCGACATCATAGCATTAATATAGGTTAATACTACTAGTACAAGCACTCTTGCCTACCTCACTATTCTTGACCTCACAAGGATGGAAATCAAGCAAAGTTTTACAAAAAAAAAATTGTGTAAATCAGCCCAGGTATAGCCGGATTCTCACTTCAATTTTGACCTCAAAATATAGCTTTTAAGTCCTTTAAACAAGTGTCTATAAAAGCCCATGGGTGAGAATGAGATTTTACTTTTTCTTCCATTCCTCATAAACTTTCAAAGAGTTGTTTCTCTCTTTTCTTTCCACTTCTGCTATGTGACTTTCCACCACCTTCTAAAATTTGTTCAAATCAAACTCTCAAGATCACAACCAAGAGCCAGCTTAAGACACATGATTGGAGATTTGTAGGTTAAGAAAGAAAATTTGGTTTTCAACTAGTTTATGGTTAGCTATATTGGAGTTTTTATTAAACTCTAAACTTTGATATTTTCCTAGTGAAAGCTCAAGATTTGTCATGGTGTTCAAGGATCCAAGGAGTTATCCATCTTCTACACTCTAGGCACTACTACAAACTATGGATTCATGTAATAGAAATATTGGCACGGGGAAAGGGTTATAGGCAGTTATTTTCCACGACGGTTTTTTAAAAAATTGGCCTAGAAACTAGGGTTTCCACTACAGTTTTTCAGAAAACTGTAGTGGAAACTAGATTTCCATGATGGTTTTTTGAAAAACTGTCATGGAAACCCTAGTTTTCACGAGGGTTTCCTGAAAAACCATCATGGAATTCTTAAGTTTCCACGACGGTTTTTTGAAAAACCGTCGTGGAAAATTTGTATACCCTAAAAAAATTGCCAAAAATTAAAAACCGTTGTGGAAAATTTGTGTACCCCCAAAAAAAATTGCCAAAAATTTTTGATTTCCTATGGGATGGCCAGTCTCATGTGTTGTCCATTACTGCAAGGCCCTAATTGCATACAAAAATTAGTGTATATTGAAATTACAAGGTATTTACAAGATCAATTACATTTGAGCTATTTTTAGCAATTGTTTATCTAGTATCTCTATCTATCTCTCTAAAGAGCACATACCTATTTACAAATTGTACCCACTCTAATCTAACTTCATGTATATCTGTATGTATATAAATTTTTTTTTCCTAAGGCTTGTATATCACTTGTAATTATATCCTGCATGAAGCGTAGAATAAAAAAACCACATTCTATGTTTCCTTGTTGTCTAGGACACTTATGTTTGGAATATAGCGTTCTATTCTGTCAGTTTGTGACACCGCTTCCCACATGATGCTTACAATCACTACGCGCCCTAACAATGT
Source organism: Artocarpus heterophyllus (assembly GCA_025403435.1). Lineage (NCBI taxonomy): Eukaryota > Viridiplantae > Streptophyta > Magnoliopsida > Rosales > Moraceae > Artocarpus > Artocarpus heterophyllus. The sequence continues at coordinate 12,747,022 of CM046352.1, read as the reverse complement.
GTCATGTTTAAATGAATTAATAGAGGATACAATTATGTTGGACTAAAAATAATTAATTTTATAAGAGAACATTGATACTTACAATCTCGTGACTGATACAAAATCCTCACGTGGTGGGTGTCTGAGGGGGTCAAACCAATATATTTGGTCCTCCCATGGCAAAATAAGTCCCAACATCCAATGTTCTCCAACATTGTATGGCAGGAAGAATAATTTCCCTCTCGGTGCTTGAGCTAATAGGTGGAGGAGTGATGTGGCACACTCTCTACGATCACTTTGTAGGTCTCTTGCAGCACTTGAAACAATGGCTAGAGATATGAAGCCAAAATTTTACGCCAAGCCTTGAAGTTCACAATATTTTGCCAAAAAACTACAATAAAAAGCAATACAGTCAATTATTTGAAAGCATTTTAAAAATATGAAATAAGGATGGAGGTATTACCTGAGGTATACTAGGATATAGTTCACCTCACTTTTGTCAAAGTTGATGAAGGAGTAAACGTCTTCATACCCCACATAGATAGGCAATTCATTGCCAGTGACATTTATCGCTATCGGGCACTAAATCGTTGACCCATCGCGCATGAAAGAATGTGCATATAGAGCCAACTGTATAAATTCTTGAAGTACTGAAGCAAAGTTAAATGCAGGTAGTTGCTCATTAGCAACGGTTTGTTCTTGTTCTTGTTCTACCTTAGGTTGTGATTCTCTTGCTTTTATAGAGCTTTTCTTTTTTTGGTGTTTCTTTTCGCTTAGATCTTGTGGAACATGGCTAGGCGCTCGACTCAGCTTCGTCAATGTGATGACTTCAACTAACCTTTTTGGCCATGCGACGAAGTTTTTGGTTGCTTCACCCACAGTTGTTCCTTCAAGTGTTAGAACAGGCAATTTAGCTATTCTAACTCTAATGGTAGTGATGCTAACGCACATGTTCTCTTCCACTAATAGTCATCCATGAACTATATCAGTTGGAAGACTCTCCATCTACACCTTTCCAAGCGCAACAAGTGCGCACCTACTATTAATTCTACCCTCAACAAAGAGCTTGCATTGTTCAAGCTCTTGACGAAGAGGTGACAATTGGACTTTTAGAGCTTCTGCTACATTATTGGGAGTGTTACAACTAGCTTTGAAGTTGTTACGTTATGAGATGCTATCATCCGTCGACTTGGCACATACTTGGGAAATGAGCTCTGTCACAAGACCCCGCAGTTCTGCAATCTCCATCTGCATCTTCGACATTTGGCTATTCAATTTCAAAGTACCTGATTGGAGGTCGAAGTATTGAGACTGCTTCACATACTTCGATTAACCGCGAACAAGTCTTGAATGTTCTAGTTTCCCTAGTGCCCTCATTACAATGTCATCATTACCGACCAAGTGGAAGCTCTCTTGACTTTGTTACGTTGTGTATTCATCCTGTAAAACAACAACACAACCATGTTATTCAAGCAATCCTTTATCTGGTATTAAATTACAAATTAATTGTTTGTGTTCAGTAAACTTACAATCAAGCTTCCAATTTCTGCTACTTTTGGATTTTTAAACTAGCCATCGAGAATTTGATGTGATTTTACCCACAACTCCTCCCGTGTTGGTGCACGCTCGTCTTTGCAAACTGTGTTACGCTATGTTAGTAACATAGTAATGATAGAATAATTGATATATGTAATATGAGTAAAATAATAACATACAAAGGATTGCTCGAGCTCTCTATATCCGACTCAACCAACCAGAGAGCAGTATTCATTTTTCGCTCTTATTTTTCTTGTGTTTGATGATAGCAGTTGGAATTCGATGGAACGTCGATACCTCACAAAAGCTTCCCAATCGTCATCGTTTTTGGAGGAGTAGTAGTGTATTACCGTAGGAGGCTGTTTATATACATTTTCATCCTACTATAGAATGAAAATGTATGACTGTATGAAGGTAACATAGAGGTTAGATCTGAACCCCTTTGCTAATTCGTCACAAACCTTCAAAAGCCCTTTTTCTATACCAATCCTCGACTGTGAAAGATTCGTATATCTCTCTCCAAATCACATCTTTTACATTATCTAAATCCTTAGACCTCCAATCTTTTGTCCATATCAGAACGTGCTCTCAACTGCTTAATTCATGGTCGGGTGCGCCTTCCGGTTGGCCTTTTGAATCAAAAGTCACTTCAATTCTTAAACCTTTTTTTCTCATCCGATGAATTTTTTTCACTAATGTAGCCCTTAGCTCAAAGTCTACTTTTGGATCAAATTCGAATTGCCTTCATGGCTTATTGCGTTGGTTTCCCTTGCAATATTGTGATGAAGATAGAGTGTAGTCTTCATACTCGTCCCCGTACTAGTAACTATCAATCTAATGAGACATTGTGCCTGTGCAAAGTAAGTAAAAACTAGCACATACATACTAATATTAAATCACAATCTATACATATTCACATCTTCACATATTCAACTTCATACATTTTCAATTACACAATTTCACATATTCATATAATTTCACATGTTACACATATTCCCAAAATTTACAATTTTAATTACATATATAATTTCACAAATTGCACGTATTCACATAATTTCACATATTACACATATTCACAAATTTACAATTTCACTTACACAATTTTTCATATTACACATATTGACATATTCACATAATTACACAAATTCACATATTCACAAGTTTACAATTTCAAGTTCCCAATTTCATATATTGACATATTTTCACATATTCAAGTCTTGACATATTCACAAGTTTACAATTTCAACTACACAATTTTACATATTCATATAATTTCACATATTACACATATTCACAATTTCACAATTTCAATTACATATATAATTTTCACAACTTACACATATTCACATAATTTCACATATCACACATATTTACATATCCTCACATATTACACATATTCACAAATTTGCAACTTCAATTATACAAATTCACGGATTACACATATTCACAAATTTACAATTTCAAATACATAATTTCGCATATTACACTTGTGAGGGATTAGGGCCGAGGGGGGGCGTGGGTGGGGGCAAGGGGGGTGAGGGGTGGGTGGGGCCGAGAGGCAGGTGGTGGAGGGGGGTTGGTGGGAAAGGGGGCGAGGAGAGAGGGACGAGGGGGGGTGAGGCCGAGGCGGGTGGGTGGGGGCAAGGGGGAAGGGGGTGGGGGGGCGAATGGGGTGAGGCCGAGGGGAGTGGGTGGGGACAAGGGGGGAGGGGCGAAGGGAGAGGGGGGTAGGGGCAAGGGGGGTGGGGAAGGGGGAAGAGGGAGCGGGGAGGAGAGGGGGGTGGGGGAGGGGGGGCTGGGGCGAGGGGTGAGGGGCTGGGGCTGGGCCGAGAGGCGAGGGGGTGAGGCCGAGGGGGTGGGGGAGGGGGAGAGGGTGAAGGGGCGAGGGGGGGAGGGGGGTGGGTGGGGGCGAGGGGCGAGGTGGCGCTAGGCTGAGGGGGTGGGGGAGGGGGAGCTGGGGCTGGGGTGAGGGTGAGGGGGTGGGGGAAGGGGGTTTGGGGCTAGGGCGTGGGGTAAGGGGGGTAGGGGAGGGGGGCTGGGGCAAAGGGGTTGACGCCGATGGGGGTGAGGGTGAGGGAGGTGGGTGGGTAGGGGATGGTGGGTAGGGTGAGGGCGTGGGGGTTCGAGGAGAGTGGGGGAAGGGGTGCTTACCGGCGGCGAGTAGGCAATGACGGCGGGGTGGAGATGATGGCAGCGGAGGGAGCAAGGATTTTAGAGATAGAGAAAGAGGGATTTTAGAGAGAGAGAAAGAGGGATTTGAGAGAGAGAGTAAGGAATGAATGAGAGGGAGGGTGCGCATACAATTATGGGTTGCAGGCATGAATTTGAAAAATTGAGAGGGGGAAGTGAGCATCTTCCATGACAGTTTTGACAAAAACCGTCGTGGAAGACATTGTTTTTCACGACAGTTTTTGTCAAAACCGTCATGGAAAAGGCCTACTTTCCACAGCATTTACAATGTTGCGAGAGGTTTTCCACGATGGTTTTTGCAAAAACAGTCATGGAAGCTATTTTCCACGACTGCTTTTCACACAAAAACCGTCGTGGAAAATACTGCTTTTCACAGCATTTTTTAATGTTGTGAGAAGCTTTCTAGGATGGTTTTTGCAAAAACCGTTGTAAAAAATTGTCTTAAATATTTCTTACGCATAATTTTCTTGGCTGCCTAGGGTGGCCAGCCTATGTGTTAAGCATCTAATGGCCCAGAATATATACTTTATCTCCATTTTCACCATAAATTTAAGTATAGATACATATACAAAACCCTTAAAAAAAGATTGAAAATGAAATAAATAAAAGAAAAATGTTACAAGTAAATTAACATAAATTGGTTTATTGATGCTCATCTTTTTATCTTTTTTTTCATTGGTTCCTCAATACATATCCATTCTACATCTTCATGAAGCAAGTGTGAAACATCATCTTCAAAATTATCTATCTCTTTAACCAGTGGCAATCCCTTTGTGAATGAAGGGATGTCTGCACAATCCTCATCAACTTCTTCACCGTCGATAACTATTCTTGGCTTTGTTGGGACGACTAGAGACAACTCCATGTCTTGGGGATCTATAGTATAAAAAACTTGGATTGTTTGTGATGTCATAATGAAGGGATCATTCCTATATCTCAATCTTCTAAAGTCAACCACCGTGATGCTGTCATTGTCGTTCTTAACATAGTTATTGTCGGCCCACTTGCACTTAAAAAGTACTATGCGTAATCCCCTATAATCAAGTTCCCAAATATCTTCAATGAAACCAAAATAGTTCATGGTCCCATATACCGGATTCTTGTCCTTGGCGGAGGCAATATGCATAGCCTCAACATTGAGAGTCACACCACTATTTTGCACCAGATGCTTCTCATCTCTTTTGCAAGCGTATAAAGTGTAACTATTTATGGAATATGACGTATACCTTGTAACTACCAACGACGGTCCTCTAGCTAGGTTCTTCAACACTTGTGACATGCCTCCATCTTGTGATGTGGAGCACTTTCCATAGATGTGTGCTCTAATCCACAACCGAAAGATTTGGTTGTGTTTATCTTGCAACCACTTCTCATTTTGTGCTCTTTTTGGGTATACTTTTTTTAATTCGTTCATGTACACCTCAATGAAAGGCTCCACTTCATTAGCATTGTGCAAGACATAAAGACAAGCTTGCTCCCATTCTTCTCGATTTACTAATGAAGGATTGCCCTATAATGACCGAGAAAATGTCATCAATAAAACCTAATATTTAATTGGGTTTAATTAATGAATTTATCCTTAAAAATCTAAAATTTTGTAAAAATAGTAATTTTTGTGAAAATTACAATAAAATATGAATGAGCGGCATTGATTGCAAATTTTATGGCATATATAATGCAATGGTGGATATTGTAAAATACAAATTTTATGAGTTTGATGACTTAGAGATTTGTGCATAATATCCATAAAATGAATTTCATGTCACAATTAATTGTGAAATTGTGACATAAAAAAATAGATGATTAGAATGTAAATAGGACATAGAAGTAGTCCAAACCCTAACCGGGGGTATAAAGGAGGCCAGAGCAGTATAAGAATTCTGCTAAACGAAAACACAGATACGAAAAATGTCACGATTGGCCTCCAAAAGTGAACGAAAAGTAAGTTAAATATTTTTATACAGTCTAAGGATAGAAAGTACACTGATTTGGCTACGACAGTATAGGAAAAATACTGTGTGGTGAAAAATTGCATAGTATAAACTTTTAATTCCATAAAGTGGACACTCCTTGGTTTTCTATTGGGCCACAAGTCTAGAAAAGTGGCCCAATCACCTTGTCACACCTAGTCGTATACTCATGGGTTACCATGAGTCACCAAATGGATAAGGAAGCATTAATTACAAAGTTATCAAAACTTTTATTTTCCTTTCTTTTCCTCCAAGATCCGGTAGCCATAACCAAGCTTCAAAAAAATTTTCTCAGCCCCCAAACTTTGCAAAAATAACCCCGAACAAGTTTTATAAGCAAGTACAAAGATTTTCCACAAGTTTTAAGGTAAAATCCTAAACTTTTTAATGAGTTTTCAAGGGATTTTTTATGGGTTGAAGAGAGAGATTAATCCATGGTATTTTTGTATGGAAAGGAAGCTTAGGAGGGAGTTCAAAGGGATTTTGAAGGCTTGAAACCAAAAGGGTGTTAGTTTGGTAAGTTTAAAGTTTTGAAATTTTATGGATTTTATATTGATTTCTATTCTTTCAAACCCATGTGGGTTCTTAAGCATGTATTTGCTGAAATTTCATGCATATGTGAAGTATGGCATGTTTGAGTTGTGAAATTTTGATTTATGGTGCAAAAGGGTAATTTTTGTAAATTTAATGTTAGTTTTAGTAAAAGTGATGTTTGAGCATGAGAATGTTTTGATTAAGGCATGGAATGGTTTCTGCAGGGGTAGAATTGCAAGTTTGAAACGGATTTTTGTAAAAATACCATAGGAACTAAATTGAAAGAAAAAGATTTCTCCCGACAGAATTGAAAAATGGCCAAAAACACCCTTGTACAGTGAGATTTTGGGAAAAGTTAAAACACAAAAGTTGTAGAGATTGACGAAACTGTTAGGCATTCCAGACAGTTCGTCAAAAAAATTCAGTTGTTTGTGAGATTTTGATTTTTCAAAGAATTTACGAAAATTGTGAAAATTTTAAAAAGGGCAAAAATGTCATTTCACAAAGGATTTTGAATATGGTACTTTGAGCAAAAATGATCCTTCAGAAAAATAGGAAATTTTGATGCAAAGAAGTAAATTTTAGTCCCGGGGACAAAATCGTCAAAATTTTCATTTCAGGGACTCAACCGCAAAGTTTAATGAAAATGGGGCATAATTGAGAAATAAAGAGATTTGACCCACTAGGGTGTTATTTTGAAATTAGTATGTGGTTATTTTCATAAGAATAACTAAATCGAGCTCGGGTAGGTTAGTGGACCCATAGAGGACAAAATCGTCATTTTTTCCCAAATAACCTGAACCGCTTTGAAATGTTTCCAATGGGATAAGAAAATGACTAAAAAGGTTCCCATCCTTCATTAGAAACGATAGGATAAAGTTAGATAGAAATAAGAAAAACTAGTGGTTTTTAGAGTTGTACATAGTAATGCAACTCAATTTATTAACTAACGGATGTTTCGTATCAAAACATAGGGGAATTTGGCTAATGGCTTTGTAATTGGCCAACAGGATCCTAGGAGTCTAGGAGAAGGGAAATCGAGGTTAAGTTGTCCGACATTCGCATCAAGTAAGTACCCTTCCCACCTACAGTATGAAATGTAGGTTTAGAAAGAACTATATGTATATGTATACCTGTGCGTATAACTAAGTGTAAACTTGTATGTTTGCCATGATATGAATACCTAGGGGTATAGTCATGTATGAATAACGATGAGTATACGAAGGGATACTTGTGTATATTTTATGTTAAGTATCTGTGAGTACATTATGCTATATACATGTGGGTATATTAATGTGTATCAGTGTGTATATAAAGTATGTACCTGTATGTACAATAATGAAAATGAGCATGTGTACCATGATTTCGTACCTGTGTGTACAATGATAAATACTTGAGTATGTATAAAGTAGGTATCTGTGTGTACTATGCTAGGCAAGAGAATTTATGTTTCAAGGATAATATGTGATTATTACTTCTTGCATGGTATGTCAACCATAATAAATGAACTGGTAAATGTAACACCAGAAAGTAAAAAGAGGGTCGTACCAACTCCTGACTCAAGGGGAGTTTAAAGGATATGTTATGGTCACGGTGTTACGTAGACCTAAATGAAATTGCGCAATGGTACGAACACTCGAGTCCTAGTAAAAATAAGAAATGATGAGGATAAGGAAAGTTTATAAGAAAGCATAATTGATTCATGCATTTAATTGAATATCCATGTGGGATTTATGGGACTTACTAGGCGTTAGCTCATTAAGTATTTCATGCTGTAGGTATTCCGACGAGAATGTCAGAATAAGTTCAAATGGTGAGCTGGCGGAGGGGTGGATGATGTGCAGATTGGGTATGGAGTCCGCTGCTGTAATGTTTTCCGCTATGTATGTTTAAAGTTATTTTGATATGAAATTTTTAAAAGAAAGATGTTATGAAAGTAAAAGTATTAATTATGTAAATACAAGTATGTGAAAGTATTTTGGGAGTTACCAAAGTTAATGTAAGTAAATTATTTATTTCCGTTTAAAAAAAAATCTTCCTAAATTTTTGCCCTTAAGAGCTTAAGAAAGAGTTTTATCATAGCCCGAAAAGGCGGGTTGTGACATGCCCCTAGATGGTACCCTAGCCTCAATTTTTATAGTCTTTGGCACCCCAACTGTGTCCACATTAGATAGGTACTCAGAGCAAAATTCAACCGATTCCTCAACTATGTAACTTTCTACAATACATCCCTCTGACCTATTTCGATTCTTCACATAGCCCTTCAAAACCTTCATATATCTTTCAAATGGGTACATCCATCTCAAATACACCGGTCCACATAACTTAACTTCACGTACTAAATGCACCGTTAAATGAATCATGATGTCAAAAAATACCGGTGGATAATACTTTTCAAGCATACATAAGTTTTGTACCAACTTCGATTGCAGTAAATCTAGCACAAGTGGATCAATGACCTTCGAGCATATTGAATTGAAGAACAAGCACAGCTTGGAAATTGCAAATCTCACATCCTTTGTTAGAATTCCCTGCAAAGCAAGTGGTAGTATTTGTTGCATCAACACATGACAATCGTATGTTTTCATGCCAATAAGTTTCAAATCCTTCACCGATACCAACTTTTTGAAGTTCAAAGAATACCCGTCCGGCACTTTTAATGAAGTAAGCCATTCACAAAGCTTTCTTTTTTCTACTCCGGATAACGTGTGCTTTGTCGGAGGTAAGTAAGTATGGTTCCCTCTTTTCTTGGGAAACAAATTAGGCCTAATCTCCATTTCCATGAGATCCAACCGACTTTTTCCCCATTCTTAGTCTTGCCTGGAATGTCAAGCAACGTGCCGACTATGGATTCACAAACATTTTTTCTTAATATGCATAACATCCAAGCAATGATAAAGAAAAAGTGCCTTCCAGTATGGAAGATCAAAGAAGATTGATCTTTTTTTCCATGGTCCATCATTTGGCTGCTCATCCTTACCTTGCTTTCACTTATCGAATACGACTCTTATATCTTTTACCATTTCAAATATTTGTTCACCTGTCAAAGGATGAGGAGGGTCTCTTTCTTTGTCGTTGCCATCCAAGGCTTTTTTTTGTTTGTGGTAGCGATGATCTCTTGGCAACCATCTTCTATAACCAAGAAAAATTGTTTTCTTACCATTCTTCAACAGTTTGTGAGACATTTCCGTCATGCAAACAGGACAACCAATAGAACTCTTCACCGAATAACCAGATAAATTGCCATATGTGAGGAAGTCGTTAATTGTCCATATCAACATTGCACGGAGTGTGAACATCTCTTTTCGGTAAGCATTTCTAACTTCAACTCCATTTTCTCACAACTTTTTTAGGTTATCGATTAACGTTGCCCAGTATACATCAATGTCATTGCCTGGTTGGTGAGGAACAGAAATCAATAAAGACAATATTAAAAACTTCCACTTCATGCACATCTTTAGAGGGAGATTATAGTTAACAAGTATTACTGGCCAAGTGCTATGCCTACTACTCATGTTACCATGTGGGTTCATTCTATCCATCGACAAAGTGAAATGTATGTTTCCTGGATCCGCACTAAAGTTGGGATGATCGGCTTCAAAAGTCTTCCATTGTGGTGAATCCGCTGGGTGTCTAAGCATGCCATTATCCACCCGTTTGTCATGATGCCATGTCAAATTCTTGGCATGTTCTGGGTTTTCGAATAAACACCTCAAACGTGGTACCGGTGGAATGTACCATAACACTTTCTTTGGCACTCCATTCTTGCCGTCTTTTGGCTCATTTCCTTTCTTCTACCTTGCTTGTTGACAAACTGGACAATAATTCTTGTCCTCATACTCATTCCTATAGAGAACACAATCATTTTCACAAGCATGAATTTTCTCATAATTAATTCCCAAAGTGCTCAAAGTTTTCTTAGCCTCATACATACTAGTTAGTAATTTATTATCCTCTGGTGGAAGCCTTCCTAAAAATTCCAATAGTTTTGTGAAACTAGAATTTGACCACCCACCTGATGCTTTCAAATTCCATAATCCAACTAAAGTAGACAATTTAGTGAAATTGGTACACCCCTCATACACGGGTGTCTCCACATCATTCATCATTGTCTCAAATAAATCTGGACGGTGCACAAAGTGTTCTTCTAAATCATTGACCATGTCAACTATATTGTCTTGATCATCCATATTATCCTCCACAATAATTGAAAAATAGTATATTTAAGTTGTGCTAGTTAAGTTGAATATCATGGTAGGTGGAATTTTTTGATGTCGACATTACGCTTAAATTGTTAACAAAAATAGTATATTTAATACGCCGTTGGGGAACTAATTTGAGGGTACCAACCAAGGTTAGCAAAAAATAAATACAAAATTATCAAGCTTCAGTGTTATTATTTTTATTTAAATTTCAGTGCACAGTGTTGAGTTCCCTTTATTCTAAAATTGCCTGCGGCTATAGGACACACCAAGGAAATGAAGAGTGTCCACTATCTTCGTGATAAAACTTCCGAAGATGTAAGTAAAAGTCTCTATTAATTGGTCCATATAAGATTGAGAGAAGAATTTTACTTTTGCCAACGAAATTTCTGTCCAACGTGTGTCTAGTTGAATTTCTGAGGTGGCGGCCAATCTGAACCAGTTTTCAGACCCTTCAATGCATGGAAATTGCAGTTTTAAAGCGATCTCAAGTGCAAAAGCAAAGTTAGCGTTCGGGATTTGTCTACTTATATTTACAAATATATTTCGGTTGTTCTTGTTACATATACATTTGGGGGGTGGGCGCCAGTTTTGTGGATGAGATTGGAGAGAAATACATTAAGTCAAAGTGGCGAGAGGTTTGTGATTCTCTTGTAAACTTCCCAATACTAGTGAAATTCTACAGCTCTAGCTAAAGTGGAAGTAGAACTCACGTTAAGAGAATCTTGCATGTGTTTTCTTCTTCTTTTTTTTTATACTATTGCTCTTGTTAGTATTGAATTAAGGTGTTTAATTGGTAATACAGAAAGCTCTAAAATTGGAAAGAATAATCTAACCTGGAATCATTGAAGCAAGGGGTCCAAAACTATAGTTGAGGTGACATTCCAGTTTACGGAAACAAAGACTAAAGCTGTAATAATATTTTTGACCTTATTCTGCCATATTAAGCTTCTCACTTGGCTCAATTAAAGTAAGCGTCTCTAAATTAGTATTTGATAACATAAAGTAGTGTGTTCTGAGAGCGTTGATATGATAGTTTAACGTCTTAAATGCTTCACGCTAACGCCTCAAACGAGAAACATCTGAGATCTAGAAAGCCATAGCTTTAATAAGCTCCTGTAAACTTGCAAAAGTTTGTTTTAGAAATATAGACTTTAAAATCAGCACTTGAAAGGACTATTACTTTGTGGATATGAAGTTTTAAGGTGAAAAATATCATTTATAACAAAAAAAAAAAATCCTTTTTCTAACTATTCAAGTTATATTTTATATTTCTTTTTCATCTTACACCCAAAAGCAGAAAAAAAAAAAAAAAAATCAGAACTCGCAGTAATCCACAAGGGTTTCGTGGAAAATTCCTGAAACTTTAGCAACGAGTCTCATATAAGGCGTCACAACAAAATTTTGGCTGCACCAGATATTTAGTTGACGTTTAAAAGTTTAAATTCTTGTAGTGGAATGTGAACCCCTGATTACTTCTTCATTCTCACTACAAGTATTAATAACCAGCAAAGACCCTTTATTTGTCCTTTTTACTATCTTCAACAAGAACTATCTTTAGTGAATAAATTAGAAAAGTAAAGGCAAAGCGATCAAAATCTTAACACGCAACGGAATCTAGTAGGTTATGAAAAGTCGTCCACATTTCCCTAGTGAAGAAAATTAAAAAAAAAAAAAAAGACAGAGTAAGAAAGAGATGTCTATTGAGTATTACGTAATTCCTCTACCTATTTTCCTACTATTATATTCAACCTAACATAATGTGACAGGTAAATTTCACTGCCATCTCTAGTGTTTTGTGCAAACAATACAGACATTTTTGGACAAAAATTAATCACATTAATACCTTCTGATTGTTTAATAAAATTACAGAGGGACCTTCTCCATTAGTTTACTATGAGGGTTGGCCGTTAATTTTGTTAAAAATACTAAAAAATACCCCTCTATCTATTAAAAACATTTTTAGTTTACAAATTAAAATGATGATTTAACCCTTATTTGATATAAAAAATTGAGGTTAAATAATTTATGCATACTGGCAATTATAAATTAACAATTGTGCCTAAAATAAGATAAAATGCAGAGATTAAAAGTAGATAGCCTGAAAAAAGTCTACAATTAATTCTCTAAACATATAACATCTAGATCCACCTTTTCAATTCTAAAGAGTTGGTCATTATTAAAACTATTCACTCAAAATAATCACAACCACCCAAATTAATCACAATCACACATCAATCTCAACAAAACTAAGACAAATTAATTCCAAATAAAAACTAATTAATTCAAGCAAAATCATAATTGAATTAAAAAAATTTATTTTTGAATTATTAAATATATGAAATAATTAAAATATTAAAAAATAATAATTTTTTATTTTTTCTCTCTCCCACCACTCTCTTTTTTTTCCTCTCTCTATGCAAACAAACAACATTTTGGAAAACAAAAAACCCCTCCTTCTTGGCAGCCCGATCCCTCCTTCTTGGCAGCCCGATCCCTCCTTCTCTGTTTTATGATTAATTAGTATATATATGTGGGTATATATATAAATTATGGAATTAATTTTAATTGAATATTTGCTATTTATTATTTCAATTTGGGAATTGCAAAATGGATAGGAAATGAATGTAGGATTTTTTATTGTCTAAAAAGTATGTGAATGGTAAATATAAAAAATGGCTATGATTTGGTGTTTTCGAATCAATAATTGAGATTTAAAGGGATATTTTTTGTTATATCATATGACAAGTTAACATAGTTAAGCTCGTGGTGTTGATGTGATTAGTTTCAGGCAATAGGTGTCTCTGTAATTTGGGCAAATACAAGGAGTGTCAGTATAATTTACCCCAATATCATTAGTAATCTAAAAGGTTCCTCATGAATTTAGCTAAATCCTACCTTTATTTTTGTATTTTAAATTTTTAATAATTCACAAAGTATACTTTAAAATTTTAAAATGAAAAATATCCCCTAGATTTTCCAAAAAAAAAAAGGAAAAACAACTTTTTAATTTGCTAAATTGTCAAAAATTGCATAAATGTCTTTAATGATTAATAGTTAAATATTATTTGAAATATTTATAGCTAAGAACTCAAATTTAAAGAAAAAAAAAAGTAGAACAAATTCAATAAAACAAACTACATTTTCTTCAAAAATCCAAAAAACTAGTCTGATTAGACTAGCCCTATAAAGAATTGGCATCCTTGTGACATCTACACATAGTTGGACGAATTTGGACTTGTTGGACAAACTAACCCTATACTAGGTCCCTGAAAGATAAAATTTAAATAGTAATTATTGAGGTTGCTTTTATATTTTAAAAACTTTGACCACTTAAAGGGTTCTTTTTTATTATTTTTTTAAGACACATATGGGATATTTTTTGGATTATCAAAAGTACAATGATGAATATTAAGTTTAGGTAAATTTAAAGGGTGTTTTTTTGGTATTTTCTCCTGCTAAGTGAGTATTAGTAACGAACAATAGAGTAATGGCACAATAATCATAATTCTATCAAATAATTCAACAAAGAATTATCCAAAATTCTTTGTTCAATCAACAAAGAATTCTTTGTTGATCAAAATTCTTTCTTGATAAACAAAGATCAAGAAAAGTAATGGCACAATAATCATAATTCTATCATGCAATGGAACCTAGTAGGCTATAATAAGTCATGCACATTTACTAACTTCTTATATCACGACCTGGTTACCTAATTGATAGAAGTACCACTAAACGCTAATCAAAGATCAACACATTTTTTCATGACAAAAATCAAAGATCCATATTTATCTAGTCTTGTTCTGTGTCAAATAATTCAAAAAAAAAAATGCTTCTGATTAACAATTCCAACCTGACAAACTGTAACAATTCAAATTTTATGAGAAAAACACCATAGTAAAACCAATTTAAACTTGTTTTTTTAGTTCAAACTAAAACGTCCATTTCCAAGAAGGAAATATCTCTTTCTTAATAAATTTTATTTTAAAAGAGAGAATTGTGATTCACACCCAAAAAAATAAAAAAAAATAAAAACCGGATGTTGTATATTCAACCCAGAAATTATTGGAAATGGAATTTAAATTTCTTTATTTTCTTTTTGAACACCAAACTGTCAAATTGCGCAATAAACGTACGTAAATAAGTGAAAATAAACGAGAAGGAAACTAACTAAAATCAAATCAAATCAAATCAAATTAAAAGAAATAAAATCTAACCAAAAATAAAATTTAAAAGAAATTCACTAAAATGAAAATAAAATCTCAAGAACATAGCTAATTTGAATACCAAAAAAAGCTAGAATAACTCTATTTTACATAGTTATCAAGGCATGTTTGCAGATGAAGACCGTGTCACCGGAGGGAGCACATTCGAAGAGGAGAATCAGAGAGAGGGGAAGAGAGAAAGAAAGAAGGTGAAAATTCAATGTTATTTTTTTTCTTGAAAATAGTACGAAAAAGAAAGGTAAATTGGCCAATTAAAATCTAAAAGAAATTATGGCCTATCAATTTCTAATCTTTGTGGATGGTGCTATTTACTTCTAATTGTTTTATTAATTGGCCTATTCATTGCAATTTTCCAACATTGTACTCTGCTTAACATAATTCCAGCGAACTTAAACTGAAGTAAAGGTCCCATCTAAAAGATGCAATCCCTGTAGGGGGAGTTCCATTTAACAGGGCTTATGGAATACGCGCCTCTGTACATCTATCCAAAATTTAGTCAAATTTCAACAAAGCATTGTGCAATCTCTAGGTGACAGAGCTAGGAAATTTTTTCCAGAGGGCTAATAGCTACGCGAAAACTTTGATTAAACTCGACAATTACCAACGTTCTGTAATTTTCGGCAATAGATTTTCATTCTTTAGAAATGTTGTGATCTCGAGGCTAGTGAAAATATCAAGGGTGATGAGATCTCCCCCTGTCGTGGCGCCGGACGAAGGAGATCTGTCTCCTCCTTGCAACGAGGGGCCTTTCCTTTTGCCAGAGTGGGGGAGATTTGATTTTTGTCTTTTTTTTTTTGGTTTTGATAATTGTCTTGGTCATTTTTGTGAGGTTTTGTGATTTTCTTGTGATAGAGACAGCTATGGTGTGGCCAATCTTGATAGTTATTGGCCAGTAATTGCACACATATTGACCAGTGACCATGATGGATATCGGAGGCTGACCAGTCACTACGGAGGATATCAGATACCTGCCAGTAATGTTAAAAAGGCTTTAATGACTTCAAAATTCCCACATATAGACTTTGACATGTCACATGTTATTTTGCTTTATCTTCTTTTTTTTAGACAATACTTCAGCTTTTTTGAATAAAATTTATAAATTATAATGTATCACTTTGCATTTTCAGAATAAATGTTTATAAATAATGTTGCAGGTGCTGAAAACGCGGGAGGCAATATGTTTGACAAGGTTAACCGGTGAAGCTATTTTATGAAGAAAAAGTTATGTTTTATAGATTCTAATTCATTTGGTCCTTATCAAAAGTTTTCAAGTCAAATTTTTCTTAAAAGTTTTCAAGTCAATTAATTTTTCTTAATGTTATTGGATCAATTAACCGTTGTCGTAGGTTTGCAATTTCATGAGTTTCTTATTCATTCTCGAAGCTGAGGTATTATAAGCAATATTTTACATTTTTCCCCCTTGACAATCTGTATCCCTTTTTATCAAAATAAAATGCTGGCCTCCCTTGAATAACAACCCGTCTCTTATGTAATTGGGAGATATACATTTGACACTAATCTTTTTTTTTTTTTGGTTTTCGAAGTAACCCTTGTCTACTAGTACTATTATGATACTATTATGATGTGAAGTTTTAGGAGTAAATCATCAATTGCTTAGATCTAAACTAAAATAATTACGTCCTTTTTTCTTTTACAATTTATTATAATATCCATATACATTTAATTATTATATTTGTTTTGAGGAGGAGATTTAGATATATTGGCTTTAGGTCTGATAAATTAATATAGATAATAATTTATTATCAAATAGCTATCCTTAAAGCTGCCAATGCATATTGACACTCTTATAATTCAATAAATCAATTGATGATTTTTTTTTATATATCTGGTACATAATAAAATAGATGAATCATGAAACTAGTGCCATCTGCTGCCTTTGACTAAGGCCATGGTTCTTTATCGGTCTATATAATTAAGCTCTATAGGCTAATAACTCAACCAACTCTTAATATAGTCTCAACATCCCAAAACACAAAGTAGAAATACTTTCCCTTGCAAAATTCCAGTAATGGCATCCCCATTGGCCGTGGAAAGCGACCTAAAACTCCTTGATGATGTGCACAGAAAAGAAGAAGAAAACTTCTCCTATGCTATGCAGCTTGTCTATTCCTCAGTGTTGTCTATGTCTTTACACACTGCAATTGAGCTTGGAGTTTTTGACATCATAGCGAAAGCCGGAGAAGGCGCTGAGCTTTCTCCGGCGGAAATCACAGAGCGAATGGCCGCCAACAACCATGAAGCACCCATTATGCTTGATCGCTTACTCAGGCTGTTGGCTAGCCACTCTGTCCTCAATTGCTCTGTGGTCAGTGATGGCAATAAAGCGTCTAAATTTCGAAGGTTGTACAGTCTTGGCCCGGTGTCCAAGTATTTTGTGACTAATGAAGATGGTGTTTCATTGGGACCCGCAATGGCGTTGGCAAATGACAAGATCTTTTTGGATAGCTGGTTTGTGTCTTTACTTTACTTTTTTTTTTTTTTCTGTTACAAAAAGTTCTCATTTTGTTCGAATTTTGGGAATCGGAATGGACAATACACTAACCTTGAAGGATTTCTAATGGAGTGCCAAAATAGTGAGGCATCATAAAATTTTGGCATTTTTTAAAAAGAAAACAATCGTCAATCAATGTTATTTCATATATTGAATTTAGTATATTGCTGTTAAATTTCATATTAACAAAGTATGTGCTAAAGTTTGGCATTTGGCTGATGTGATAACTTATTAATTTATAGCTTACACAATTTTCATTTTCAAGTACTCAAAATAAATTTTGTTTTCAATTTTGCTACTATTTTTTACCATGTTTGATGCCCTGTAAAAACCTCACATGTCTTTTTGGTTTTAGATTTTGTCTAAGAAAACAAATTATTAATAGAAGGGTGGGAACTATATTTTAGAAACTTCGGTTTAGCTAGACCTATAAAAGTAAATGCTAAGGGTGAAAGTGAGATAATTGCATATTTTCAAGTAATGATGGTGCAAATAATTCTAATAACTATAACTGAAAATAAACATAGCTTTTGAGATAATATTTGATTGGAACAAATATAAAATGACAACAAAATATGCTATAATCATTATTTTCTTTGGTCAAATTGTACTAGAGATAGTCTCTTGTGGAGAGAAATACTGTATGATATTATCTTGTGGGCTTTTCATAGGGATTTTGTTGTTTAGTACAAGGATTTTTAGTATTATTCGAAGACAATTTTTAATATGCAAAAGTTTGAAAAACAAAAGAGGAAATTAGGGATCCGAAATTCAGACCAAGCTATTTGGATTATGATTAGAAAACAATATTTCATATTGTTAGGAAGGTACAATTTCTATACTACCGAGAAAGGTGAAGATAATTTGGTCTTTGCTTCATTCTCCAGCAGCCAAAATAAATATAAAAATAATAAAAAAAAAACCCATGTAGACTGCTAATTACAATTCCAGCGTACAACTGAATTGCAGGCCCCATTTGAAAGATGCAATTCTTGAAGGAGGAATTCCATTTGACAGGGCCCATGGAACACACGCCTTTGAATATTTAGGCTTGGACCCAAGATTTAATCAAGTTTTCAACAAAGCAATGCACAACTCGAGTGTTATTTTGGTTAACAACCTCCTAAAATCTTACAAAGGTTTTAATCAAGTTCAACAACTGGTGGATGTTGGTGGTGGTTTGGGAGTGACCCTTAAACTAATCACTTCCAAATTCCACATATTAAGGGTATTAACTTCGATTTGCCACATGTTATCGAACGTGCTCCAATTTACCCGGGTAAGTTTTTAGTTTATTTTATCTTCTTTTTTGATACAGTTTAATTATGATTGTATCACTATACATTTTCAGAATAGGTTATATTCTAATTTATGCCTTGCATTTCGAGTTTGTTAGAAAAACAACGTCCTTATATTTTAGATCCTCCTAATATTATATCTTTAAATTTCAAATTCTCACCAGTTTTATAAATTTTTGAATTCAATAGTTGATTTTGATCTAAAAATTGACAAATTTAGTTCTTGTAACTTCTAAATGATCATGTAAAAAAAAGTGTAATATTAAAGAAAGACAAACAAAAAGTCACAAAAATAGTTTTTTTGCAAAGTAAAATTTGTCAATTAATATTTTATTACAAGTTTGTATATGAGCTTCAAAGGATACATTCACCAGTTTAAGGTTCAAAACAAACCGTTGACCCATAAACTACAAATTTAATATGGATTTGAAATTAAGAGGTATAGTTGTGAGAACATCTATAATTAAAGGGTACGTTTTTTAAAATGTTTATTTAGAGGGTACAAAATTGTAAATATCCCTTTTCAGAATAAAAGACAAGTTTATGAATCATGTTGCAGGTGTTGAACACGTGGGAGGAAATATGTTTGATAAGGTTCCAACGGGGGATGCTATTTTTATGAAGGTAGAGTTATGTAAATATATAATCAATTTGCAAGCATTTTTACAAATTATATGACCTTTATTTCTGCAGTGCATTAACTAAAAATGAATATTTTTTTAGGCTATACTTCATGATTGGAATGATGAGCATTGCTTAAAGTTATTGAAGAACTGTTACAAAGCTATTCCAAATAATGGAAAGGTTATAGTTGTTGAGGCAATCTTTCCTGTCCAGCCAGATACTAGTGTTGCTGTGAAATGCAACTCTCAACTTGATATGGCTATGATGACCCAATCTCTAGGAGGGAAGGAAAGGACCCAGGAAGAGTTTCTATCTTTAGCAACTGGTGCC
>CM046352.1:12564804-12720362 GCA_025403435.1 Artocarpus heterophyllus | reverse complement strand
TCTCTAAAAAATAAAGGAAGTTCGTAAATTTCTATAATATTTTACCAATAAACATGTAATGCCCCGAAATTTATTTAAGTGTTATTAGTGTATGAAATGGTGAATTAGTGTGCCATGATGTATTTTTAAACTTAATCTTATTATTTTATGATATTTCTAAATTAATGTTATTTCTAATTATTTTAATCATTTTGATTATTCTTGATTAAATTTATTTGTTTCTTGAATTTTGAAACAAAATAATTTGTCAAATATCAAACACGTCCCGTTTGAAATCCACATGCTGCACACGGTTTTCATTCACTGGTTTTGCCCTTCCCTTCCTCTATTTAATCTCTCTCTCGTTCCTCACTCTCACGCTCACTCTCTCTCTTTCTCTTTCTCTCTCGCCTCTCTCACTGCCTCTCTTTCTTTCTCTCCTTCTCTCAAATTTTGATTCAAAACTCAAGCTCAAGCTTGATTCTTAGCTGATTGAAGCTCGGGAACATGTTTGGATGATCACAAACTCAATTTAAAGCTTAAATCTAAGGTTAGTTTTCAAATTTCAAACTTTTTCTAAATTTTTCTATTTTCTTAGCATTTTGAAATCCATGCTTCTTTAAGCTTAGAAAACCCTTAATCTAAGTTAGTGGAACCTAAAACATCTAGAATCTAGGCTTGTGATGAAAAATGAATTTGAATCAAGTTTTTCCATTTTTCCTCTATTTTTCCATTTTTGGATTTTCTTGAATTTTGTCACGCCTCGTAATATGGGAGGTGACATGGCAGTTGATTAGATTAATTTAATTGAGTTTTTATTAAAAATTTTCAATTTAGGGAGTTAATTAATTATATTAAAAATACGATGCAATTTAAAACTTTTGATCAATTATTGAAAATAGTAATAACAGATAAGAAGGAAATAAAAGAAATAAAATAATAGAGAGAGCAAGGAGGGTACGTGTTGGGTCCTACCAGGCCCACAACGTGTGCACACACATAGTATCAATAATAAATCATTATAGTTACAGTCCAATATGAAAATAAAATTTAAATAACAGATGCCTTAATTTACCACAGCTACTAACCTACTCAAGATCCTCTATCGCTCTCGAGTTCGAGCAGTGGACTCTCCGTCGGTCATAAGTTGGATTCCACCTAGGGGAAAAGGGTTTGAAAATGAGTAAAAAGTAAGCAAAAGGCTCATTAGGACTATGTTTTAAAACAAATAAACAATTTAAACATGAAATTTACCTTTAAAAGAAATGATTAGAAGAATAGAGTTAAAGAAGTAAATAAATTCATTTAAATAAGTCTTATCAAAAACAGTTTGTCCAGAGAGTACCTTTTTATCTTTTCTGGGAAAAACATATTTATCACCACCGTAGTGGCCCAGCTGGGTTTCGGAACCTACCCCCAAGGTCACACGCTACACGACCCAATCTTTGATTATGGCATCATGCCCTTATGTGTATTTATTATTATTTAAATCCCATGTTACCGAGTATTCTCAATTACATTTATTATTCGATTCATTATGATCATACAATTCTCGATGAATAATGAAAATTTGTTAAGAGGTTTATCTAAATCGTTCCTTGAAATTCATTCTAAAGAAAATCATTTTGAAAGGAATCATGTTGTGGCCAAAAGCCCCCTTTTTGAAAACATTCAAAACATTATATCATTGATTGAAAACATTTTAAAATTGAATCCTCTAAGGCCAAAATCATTAAAAACCTGGCTACCAAGGAAGGGGTAGAAGTCCTACCTCAATACTCATGCCGGTGTCCTACACCGTAGTCTCGGTCGACTATAAGTTAGCTCCACGGATCCATGAACAACCTTAAATGAATAATAACTAAGTCTATTAGTATCTAGCTTACGATATCCCATGTTGCTAAACTATTTCATGGTATCCTAGTGTGCCATTTTGTAATTATAAAATCATATTGTAACGTTAAAATCTCAATCGGGGTTCAAAACAGTAAAAACGGGTAAAAAATAACAAAATTTCACCATGCCCGGTCGGCCTGCTGGTCGCCCTAGTTTGGCCTATCGAAAAACCAGGTCCGGTTAGCCAAGCTTTCCCAAGTTTGGTCTGCTGGACGTATGAATCTGGCCTGCTGAACTAGAAAATTCTAGAATTTTTCAGGCACGAGTTTTCGGCCTCCCCGAGCCCAAATCTTTATTTTAACCTGTTTCTCTCAGTTCTCAAGCATGCAAATATCTATAGATGATAGAAAAATATTATAAAACACTTTTAAACTAATTTAAAGAAGATTTGCACAAATAATTTGAGAAATTCCAAAAATAAGAAAAATACAGAAAAATAGAAAATCTTGATTCAAATCCATTTTTCTTCAAACTAAACTTAAATTCTAGTTGTTTCGAGTTCCTCTAACTTAGATTAAGGGTTTTCTAAACTTAGGAAAGCTTAAATTTCAAAATGTCAAGAAATTAGAAAAATTTAGAAAAGTTTTGAAATTTGAAACTAATCTCGGATCGAAGCTTTAAATCGTGTTTTTGATTGCCCAAATATGTTCCCGAGCTTCCAATTCGTTGAAAAACTAAAGCTTGAATTCAAATTTTTGAATGAGAGAGAGAAGAGGGAGAGAGAGACACACAAAGAGGGAGAGACGAGAGAGTGAAAGGGGAGAGAGAGAGTGAAGCGAGAGTGAGGTGAGGAAGAGAGAGGGAGGGTATAAATAGAGGAAAAATTGGACGATTTCACTGTGCGAAATCTGTGTGCCGCCCACAGTTTTGTAAAACAAGATATGTTTGGCTTTTGACAAATGGTTTTGTTTCAAAATTTAAAATAACAATTAAAAATAATTAGAAGCAATTAAAAGTCATCAAAATAATCAAAAATAACATTAATGTAAAGATCCCACAAATAATCAGATTGAGTTTAAAACATTCATTATGGCACACTAATCCACCATGTTGCACACTAATATCACTTAATTAATTTTCAAGGCGTTACAATTTTTCTATGTGAATCTTGTTTAAACTAGTTTAGAAGTGTTCTATAATATTTTTCTATCATTTATAGATGTTTTCCAGGCCTGAGAACTAAAAAAAATAAAAGGTGAAAATGAGAATTGGGCTCGGGGAAGGCCAAGACCCGATTCTAAAAAATTCCATAATTTTCTTAGTTTGGCAGGGCGAACTCATAGCTTCGGCAGGCCGAACCTAGAAAAGTTTAGCAGACCAAACCTAGATGGTCGGTAGGCCGAATTGCACAGTTCGGCAGGTCGAACCAGGGGAACCGGCAGGGCAACCGGGCTTCATGAAAATTTGTCGTTTTTCACCTGTTTTTACTGTTTTGAACCCCAATAGAGATTTTAAACTTGCAGTATGATTTTATGAATTTAAATAGCACACTAGAACACCATGAGATAGCTTAGCAACTTAGGATATCTTAAGCTAGATATTGATAAACTTAGTTTACATTCAAGGTTGTTCGTGATTCCGTGGAGCTAACGTATAGCGGATCGGGACTGCAGTGTTGGACATCAGCATAGATATTAAGGTAGGACTACTACCCCTTTCCTTGATAGCTAAGTTTTGAAAATGATTTTGGCCTTAACAATTATTTGTTCGAAAATGTTTTCAATGATTGGTTGAAAAAGGTTTTTATCAGTTGTTTTAATAAATAGTAGAATGAGGTGATTCTCATAATGAACCACATAATAAATGTAAATGAATAGACTTGATAAAATGGGATTTTAATAATTTTAGAAAGGTATAGATGGGCATGATGCCATACTCAGAGATCGAGTCATGTAGAGTGCGACCTTGGGGACATGTCTCGAAACCCAGCTAGGCCACTACGGTGGTGATAATTATGGTTTGCCTAAGAAAGATAAAAAGATACTTTCTGGACAAACTGTTTTTCATAAGACTTATTTAAATGAATTTATTTATTTAATTCTATTTTCTAATTATTTCCTTGAAAGATAAATTTTATATTTAAATTATTTATCTATTTTAAAGCATAGTCCTACTGAGCCTTTTGCTCACATTTTATTTGTTTTTAAAACCTTTTCCCCTATGTGGAATTCAGCTTAGGATTGACGAAGGGTCCGCAGACTGGACTTACAAGCAGTAGAAGACCTGAGTAGATTATTTGTATAAATTAATCAAGGCATGTATTATTTTAATTTCTCTCTATTTTGGACTGTGGTTGTAATTTACATATTGTCAATACTATGTGTGTGCACAAGTTGTGGGCTCAGTGGGACCCAACGTGTATTTCTCTCTTTTCATTATTTTATTTTATCTTGTTCCACTTTGTTTGTTTTATTATCTTAAATATTTGTTTAAAAAGTTTAAAATTGTCACATTTTCTATAATTAATTAAATTATTTAACTTGTGTTTAATCAAAATTTTAATTTAATTAATCTAATTAACCCGCCACGTCACCTCTCGTGCTCTGGGGCGTGACAAAACATAAGATCACATGCTACAAAATGTTCAACGTGGCTATTGAAGCTAATAATTTTATGATAATAACCAAACTTTTGGTGCAGAAGGTACTGAAAAATGAAGCTAGAGAAAAGATGGCCACAAGAAAGAAGTTAAGACAAAAGAGAAGAAAAAAAAAAAGTTGTACAAATTTGTGAAAAACTGGAGGGAAAAACAGAGAGATAGACAAAAGAAAATTAAAAGATAAGGAAAGAATGTAGGGAAATAAATAAAAGGAAGAGAGGGGGGAAAAAAAAGGTCATTTGTAGATAAGCAAGTTTGAAAAGGAAAATAAAAAATAAAAAACGAAAGAATTGTTGAAAAACGGAAAGAGTCATGGTGTGAAAACTATAATATACCTAGACAAATAATAACTTACCTTCATATAAAAAATAAAAAAATATAAAAGAGAGAGAGAGACCTAGCTCTCTCTACTAAGTGCTAAGAAAATAATTGAGGATTAAACTCTGTATGCAATCAGAGCCCAATATACTTCTTTAAAAAGGCCCAACCATGAGCATGTAATCTACATCAGCGTGAGCACTAATATAAATACTATATACAATTACATTTTGCTCTCCATTAAGATTCTATCTATATGACTGGTTTTTATTTTCTTGGTGGAGGCACTTGCCTCTTCTGGTTCTTAGCTGCCTTCGTAGCGGCCTCCATGCATTCATTATGTAAATGCATTCATTATATAAATACGTCCTAGGAAGCATCGCCTTTCAACTCCCCTTTCTTACCACTTACCAATATCAACAATTTAAATTATGAAAATGGCATTCAACAAGGTTTACGTTGCTCCTCCTATTGGCAGCCACCTTAGCCAACGCTTGTTTAGACCCTTTTGAGGTTTCTTAACAACCTAACTCCGCAGGTATGTTTAATCTGCTGATTATAGTCAATTATATTACTTATTACACATTTACGTCCCGGGAACGTTACTAATTAAAATTTAACGTAAAATAACTCGGATAAAACAAAGAGGGAAGACTTTTATGTTGTAATTTTGTTCACAGGGCATGTATTATTGATGGCGCCTTTAGACCGTATTTTTAATTTTAAATTCTTGTATTTTTTATTTTTATTTTAAACATTATCAGCATGCGTATCGGTTATCTGCTGACCCTACTGTCAGATTGCTCTTTGTACTAGTTTGTTATATGTTATTTTTACTATTAAATTTCGTTTAATCTTTAATCAAATTACCATCCGATTTTAGGGACGTGACATAGACAAACATATAAATATATAAAATATTTTCACTCTCTGTGCCTGTAAAAAAATGTATAGGACTGCCAGGATTTTGCTCAACATGCAACTGTACAGAAGAATCGGGCACCACAAAATGCCATCGCACGGACAGGAAAATAGGCGGATGTCCCTTAGTCTGCAGCTCACCTTGTGCCTGCACCCAATCGATGGCACCGATATGCTGGTACACGCATGAGGTCGAAACTTGCTCCCCAACAGAATGCAACCTGATCAGCTCTGTCCTTAATAAGCTTGAGAAAATGATCATTTCGCCTTGAACGTTAGAAACTATAAATGCGGTTGCATGTTATGATACAACAATATGTAACCCCTTGTGTTATGTTATCTATGTATTCTCTTTGCTTCGTCTAAATTACTTTAAAACTTGGGGATAGCTAGAGCTTGCCCTTGCCTTGATCACTTAGTTGAGGCTTTTAAATAAGTGTGTGATAAAGTACTACTGGAATTTCGTATTATGTCATTCCATTAAAAAGTATCACTGTAAAATGGATCGAGAGAGGAGCTTACATCTCTATCTTTTCTTGTGATTGATGAGTGCCCCAACTCTATCTCATTTCCTGAAGATGGATTACCTGCCCCGAGACTAAGTGAACTTATAATTGAGAACTGCAAGAAACTGAAGTTTCTCCCCATAAAAATGCATTATCTCCTCACATCGTTGCAGAATCTAGGAGCAAGTGCTTGCCGGAGATAGAGCTATTCCTGGACCTGAAAACAGTTTCCTCTTAAACTTGGGAAGGCTTCACGTCGAAGACTGCGATAAACTCGTTGCCTCACGGATGAAGTGGAAGTTGGAAAGTCTACCCAACCATACAAGCTTTAGTATCGGAGGTAAATGTAAGAATGCACAATCCTTTCCAGAGCCAGGGCTACTTGCATCCGCCATCACCTCTCTTACCATTGATGACTTTTCGTGTCTGACAACCTCGGACACAGAAGGGCCAAGAACTCACCTCTCTAAGAAAACTAGACATCACAAACTGCATTAACTTGCAGAAAATAACAGAAGAAAAGCTTCCAAACTCTCTTGATCTTCTGATTATCCGTTGATGTCCTTTGCTGGAGAAAAGGTGTCAGAGGGAGAAAGGGAAATATTGGGACAAGATTTCTTACATCCCCTGCTTCGGAATCGATGATGACATTGTTACATAAGTGCCATCCAAGCAATTTTCATTCAGCTATTTGTTCTTCAAGTTTTTCCTTAATACTTTTTTTTTTCTTTTCTTTCAGCTTCTTGACTAGGAATTTTCTACTCCACAGCCTTTGTATACTGAAGTGACCAGAGCTTCACAAATTACTTTGTTCATCAAAATCATGTCCCCCAGTTTTTCAGGTACATTTACTCTCCGGTTGTTTCTGTTAAGGCCAAACATGTCTCTTCATTTATTATCAACTACAATCTTTAGTCACAACACATGTTTTGGTTTTTGCTCTTCTCCTATTGTAAAAATGGCAGGACCCTTGTTGAACAAATTTCCGGATCTTACGACTTCAGTGAGGAATACATTCCAAAATTCTTTCATGGCTTTTCAACTATGAAGTCTGGACGCCTAGTATTTAAAAAAAAATACATATGCCTTTTTTTTGTTTAGTTCTCAGAGTAGAGTTATCCTAGTGTTTTATTCACTTATTGTAAATTTCTACAAGACAAGTGGGTGTTTGAATAAAATGTTGCCAATTTCTCAGATTATTAAGCAAAAATACTTTTGCATTCCTGCATTGGAACATCGGCGGTGAACGTGGAATCGAGTGATGTTGCAGTTTTGAAATTCAAGGGAATTACTTACCGTAATTTGCAAGTAACAATTTCCATTCTAATTTTGGGGTGATCTCAGAATTTTTGTTTTCTATGTGAGGTTTTGGGATTACTTTCTTGTTGTAGGCTCATGTTTGGGGTGTAAGAAAGGTTAGTGAGAAAACCGTTTTGTTCAAATTCGTTGGGTTAGTGGATTGATCACACGGAGGGCCAAGTATATATAGGACATTATACTGTCTGAGCCACTATATATTGCTTGTGTCCCGTTCCTTGAGTTTTTTTTTTTTTTTTTTTTTTTTCTTTTTTCCGGTTGTTGATATTTTCTTGAGGTGTTTAATCCTTTAGAAGGCTTAAACCTAGCTGAGAATTGTTTTTGCAGATAACAAATAGAGAGCTCCACTCAGAAAAAAATAAATAATTAAATGACAGTTAGAGCAGTATTTCAATGCCTTGTATTTCTGTGGTTGAATGAGACTCATGTTTTGTGTCCTTGCATGTTTTGAAAAACAAAAATCATTTTCATCCTTATGGGTTAGATTAGAACCCTATTACTTACAAAAATGTAGGCCCCAGTGTAGTATATAACATACTTTTTAGACTGAGTCTCATTGTTTTGTTAATAGTATGGTCATAACCCAATGAGTTAAATAGGATTGCTCTCTGAAAAACGACAATTTTATCAAAGTCTTGGGAAAACCACTCTATTGACATGATTATTCTGTCAATCTCATGCAACGCACGTGGTCTTACAAGTAGTCTGTACAAAACAAATTTACCTTCAAAATTCATTTTATACTGAATTTCTTCTTTTTTTTTTTTTTTTGGAGGGGAAATTTCTTCTTTGGAATAACCAAAATCAGTAGAATCCTTGCTTGGCACTATTTAAAAAAAAAAAAAAAAAAAAAAAAAAAACTAGTAAAACACTTGGAACTTTTCTTCAAAGTTCTGTTAATGGGAAAGAATCCTAGGATATAACTAACATAACAGAGAGTATATTTAAAATATATTTTCTCCGAGTATGTATGCCCACACATTCATATTGTTTACATAAGGTACAATTCTGTGGTACCAGTATAAAACTAGATGTCTTGTAAAATTAATATATTCTAACAAAATGAGATATACAGTCGCTGATAAAAATATCTACACAAATACGTAAATAAGAAATTGATCAATTCTTTTGACTTTCTTTTTAGAACATTAATGACGTTGGTATTAGGAAATTACAGAGAAAAATAGAGAAGTTTTACTTACCTAATTATGTGATAGTGATTCTAGACAGTAGCGAATGGCTGGTACGTGAACTGGTCAAGTTTAACCACGAAGACATGAGCTACGAGCGGCCAATCTGTCAGTGCAGGGCGTTTTGCAGTTCTCAGCTTATCAAGGGCGGTGAGATGAAGCATAATACCTAGTAGAGGTCACAATTTGAGGCATGCTACCATATCAAGTCTTTGAAATGTGATTGCAGGCATAGCCTAGCGAAAATTTCAACCTGACTCCATGAGAAGGTGAAAAGTTTAAATCCTCCATCCTTAAGGTCAAAAAAAGTCTCTGAAAGTCATGCAATGGATGATAATCACTAAGAAAAAGCAGGGAAATTTCAGCAGTGTGCAACAATTAAGGATTTTAAAGACTTTGCAGAAGTGGCAAAGATTCAATCTGAGATAATCCTCTTAGACTAATAAATCTAGAGTCTTGGTTGTCACCTCCTTTTGTCAATGCAAGTTTTTTGCACTTGATTATCACTAGTCTCAGTGGAGTACAGTTATTCACCCAAGGCATGAATACAATTTTTCCAAAAACAACATTTCGAGGGCGGTGAGAGTTTGCCTTGACATAGAGATTCTAGATTGGTACATTCAGAAGTGAACAAAAATCTAAGATTGACAGTCTTCCTTACCTCTCTTGGTAGTTCATCAAGTTGTTTTCATCTGCCGAGTATGTGAAGCTTGTAAATTCTACAGCTTGCAAGTACAATTGGGAAGCTTTCCAAGTGTATAGTTCCTGTGTAGGCTGAGATATTATAAACGCTTTGGAGTCACAATTTAACTTGGCAATACCTCAGAGAGATATCTTAAATCTAGGTGTCACAAATACTTTGCGTCTCAGGAAACATGCTTCTAGAATCAATACACCGGTAGGCCATACTTCTGTAGCAAACATGATGGTTCAAACATCTGTTGGTTTGAGAGGCTGTTTCAAAACAACTTGAGCATTGAAATCAGTGTGAGAAATTGACAAGTACAAACCTTCTGAGAGATACTTCGCCCTTCAACTTTCAACGACTAAGCACTCCATTGCTCTCACTAACGACACCAGATCGCGTACAAGATAAAGCATTTGAAGCGTTAAAATCGTCCTACATCCTATAAATTTTCAAGGAAACATCTAGAGAATAGTTCATTCATTGTTTCCTGTAAAAGTAGGCTCCCCAGTGTCTTCATTGTAAAGGGAACACCTCCAAATTTTTTGCAACGTCCTCTATTTCCACAAGATTCTGACAATGCTTCTCTTGTTCTCCTTCAAACGGCCATTTCAGCAACAATTTGCTAGACCTCTCAGGTCGTAAGTCAGAATCTTGCCCCTCATTGAAGCATCTAAGTGATTGCATCTAGTCACAAGGATCGTACTTCCATCAGCACCCCAAATAAATCTATCCACTCGATCCATTCCTTCAAGATTTTTGTTCCAAATGTCATCTAAGGCCAGTAATAACTTCTTACCATCCAAATGTTCGTTGTAGGTACATTTGCAGCTGGTCAAGATCCAAATCGTTACAGTTCTCACCAGTCGACGATTTGATAATCTTAAACCTGAGAAGTTTAGAATCAAAATCGTCAGATACACACACCCATTCTCTAAGATCAAAATTCGCGATAACCTTTTCATCATTGAACACGGACTTTGCAAGTGTGATCTTTTCCAGGCCTACAGTTTCAACTATTGGCGCAATAGATAGTGTTGCATATCAACAGGCTGCGTCAATAGACACAAAATCTCTCTGTATCGTTGTTTCTCCCAATGACATCCGGAGCTATCACAAAGGAATAGGTCATCTCCCTCCACAAATGCACTACACTTCTGTCAACAATTTTTTCCGCAGGATGGAATTTAGCTCTATCAGCTGCAATCTCATCCAATCTCTCAGTAACTTTATTTATCTTGTGCCCGATAGGCAAATTGTAAGCGGATTGGAACAGAAAAGGATTCAACAAGCCTTGCTGGTGGGACTCCCCTATGTTCTCAACACCTGCCTCCGCAGAGCTACACACCAAGCACGTCATTGGCACAGTAAAAAAAAATCTCTAAGTCGATCAAATTAGACTTTTTGCTCATGAATCCTTGCCTGCAGCTCCTCAGCATCCAAAAGTAGTGCACCGATAAGGGACAAGGTTCATTCAACCCTTTGTCAGATTGATTGACACCCAATGCAGAGACAATCTCTTGTAGGCATGAGGTCCGTTCCACGCTATGCCGACTATCTTGGAGAGCAATGTCTCGGTCATTGTATGAAAAAGAAGAGAGAATCAAGAGGCTATTTTACTTTGTGCAATATGTATGATTTATGATACAAGTAGGTGGACTAATCTTTCTTGTATAGACAGGATTAAAAAGTGAACTTGCGGCCAGCTGCTAGCTGTTGAACACTGAAAGCCGTCCCTTTTCTCATGAATCAAGCAATGTGAGAAATAATTAAGAAACGTTGAGATGTGGAGGGTTAAAAGGCAGTTGGACTGTATTTGAATCTTCAATTCTAAGTACTAATGCTCCTCCAAGTATCTGAATCATTTAAATTTTTTTTTTATTATTTTTTTGCTCTTAATCTGAATTAGCTAGGGGTTCCCAAAAAAATAGATAAAACAAAAAACAAAAGATCTTCCAAGTTCTTACAACTCAAAAATTCCCGTTAGATTAGGCAATATAAAGTTACTGACAAGTATTATTTTGCAAGTCGTATATAGTTGGCAAAGCAAAACATTGGAGCTTTTACCCCAAGGGCAAAGGCTCCAGTCCTTCCTGAAAGCATCGTGTAGAAGTAATAGATATAACATGACACTTATTCTATGCAACAATAACGTTGAAAAAGTGACAAAATAAATGTTATGTTACATATCCTACTTATACAAGTTACAGCGTAAAAGGGTCCTCATAAAAACAACCAATATCGCTTCTCAATGTATCTAAACCGCAGCGTTTATAATAGTACTTCAGTTCTAGCAGCGAACAAATGCAACCGAAGGACAAACAGACAGCAAATGGATGTCTAAGCAACAATTCAACTCTGCCTTACAAACCCCACACACATTACCTACTATCAGTAGGGATATCCCTGAAACACTGGGTTATCGCCACAGGTCCCATCCCAAAGCATTATGGGGCAACATATACATACATATATATATATATATACACACACATATATATGTAGAAGACGAAGAAGAAGAAGAAGACACAGTAGTGATAAATTCTTAGGTCCGAGGACGTAGTGTGATGAAATAATAGTCACTATAAAACTAAATAAATAAATCTAATAAAAAATGAATGACAAATTTGGCATTTATTAATATCCATTTACCAAGCCATAACCAGAAGAGTACACAGAAAAAGGGGTTACAAAAGCAACTACTGCGTCTGAAACGAGCATTCTCAACTTTATATCCCACCTTTAAGAATAAAATCCCAGGCTCAACGCTGTTTAGAACTCAGATGTCTCAAAACAAGGAGTGAACAATTTAACCAAATCAGGAATAAACGAAGAAAGCTTCAATCTTCAGTACGGGTTTTGACTATGAAATTCTGGCGGCTGATGGGATTCATGACGACCGGTGGGCCTGCGGTACGCGGCCATGCCTGAAACTTCTTGTCAGTTTCCTCCCACCATTCCTTGTTTGAAACAGTATGGGGCGTAGTCCCTAAACAACAAACAGCAGAAAATTAGAAACCTGAACCATCTGTGCAGAGGCTTCAAAATAATAACCAGAACTTGCCTCCAAAGATCTTCTTGTCAGCAATGTAGTAGTCGCATGCCCAAGCCACGGCAAATGATCCTGCCACAGCAGAAATAATGTACTTGGCTGCCATATCAACTACAACAGAAACAAATAAATAAGCAAATAAATTACCGAATTCCATTACAGGAGACACATTATACTAAAAAGAGAAACCTGGCCGAAGATGCTAGCTACAAAATTGGAAAAATAGTCAATCTTATCAATTCAACGATCAACCAATTAAATATTAATACCCTTACTGTCCAACTGCTCTTAGACATTAAATATTGAGACATTCAGAGACTAGCAGGCCAGCACCGAATTTGGGCTAAACCAAATTTTTTGGAAAGTCAACAAATTGAGAAAACTACCCCACTAGGCCAAGAAAACAGAACTAGTTTGGCTCCCTTAAGTTTGCCTTGGCTCGGCTCGGGGTCTAAGGTTGGGATATGACTTTCACGTACAGTGAAACGAGTAAAATGAAGAGACAAATAGAAGACTAAAGCTTCAAGAGGGATTAGGGAAAGTAAAAAGGAGAGGTTGTAAAGGTTAAAAAAAGAATCATTGTTCTTTTCTTGTTCAAAATAAACATGCTTGAATGTACTATAAGCTAGACTGCGCAAAATAAGGTAACCAACCAAGAAGCCCAGCAATTTTCTTCCCCCCAAAAGATTAACATACTAGAAACATTACAGAGAAACTCAAAAGCAAAGGAGTTAAAAAAGGATGATTTGCTCTCCCCTTACAGCCAGAAAGGAGGATAAACAACTATGATATAAAAAAGCTATCTTCCAAAAACAAACCACATGAAAGGAAGCATCCTAAATCCATGTCCGTCTGGAAACTCAAAAAGACAGTTAGATAAGGAAGTGATGAATTGAAATCCCAGAAATAAACCAAGTACCACCGCAGTAAAAATGGTTTCTGTTTCAAACTACTTTCAATCCATCGACAAAACCAAAAAACAGAAAGTCGTGGTGCTCTAGATGTTAAACCAAATACAACGTGAAGGAATAATGAAATATCTTAACATGTACCATTTTTCTGACTTTATTAATTCAACCAAGAACTCAAGATAACAAAAATATAGCAATAAGATTGAACCATACAGGTCAAGATTCGAAGAGTTCATAATCTGCATCCCTATTTATTGAATATCCCCCCAAAATTTAAGCTTATTCGGAGAAAACACAGTCCCCAAAATATTGCTTCTCGCAAAATTTAAACCCTAATTTTTAGTTAATGAACAATCAACATTAAAACAATTAAAAAAATCCACCTTTACCCATCTTTGTTCTTTTGTTTTGTGAATCAAATCTTTTACCCATCTATAGTAACCATCTCAAGCTTATACACAAGATAAAACAGAACCTAGATTATCAGAACTTCAACACAAAAACGTTCCTCATCATCAAATCGCACGCTTTTACACTCTGTCCCCGCTTCTTTACATCTATTTTCAAGTTGGATCAAAGCACTATCAACTAACCTAATTCTTTTTTCCAATTTTTTCACATGAATAATCTAAAAATCTAAATAAAAAAATTCAGCTGTGAGAGGAAAATCAAATGAAGCTTTCAAATCTATTGGCTTCCCAAGAACCCTCGATTATCATCCGCTCTAAAACTGTTAGTGATTGAACGAAATCTACCCTGTGATTGAAAAGAAAGAAGACAAAGGAGAAGGAGGAAGGAACTCCGAAACCCTAGATTACCTCGAGAGAGCCGATCGCGAAGGAGCTGTGGTTCCTGATTACGTTTTTTATTCGAAACGGAGGAGGACCAGGTTTGTTCCACAATCCGCGGTTCGCTGGGTTGGAGGAGAAAATGGGAAAAGAGGGATTTTTAAAAAGCACCTCTTAGAAAAAAAATTTTTGATAAATGGTTTAATTTTTTTTGGACAGTTTTTAGCATAAAAAAAAGACTTTTTAGTTATTGAAACGGTTTCATTTTTTTTACTCTGTTGAGGTTTCTCTTCTCGTTACAGTTATTTTTGTCTTTTTTAAAAAAAAACTGAAACAGTTTAACTGCCTAGAAAAACATGTTTTTTTCTATAAAAAAAAGAAGTTATTTCTCCAATTAGGATTTTTTTTTTTTGCCCTTTCGTCAAAATCTGCCGAAATACACTCTAGGGCTGGCTTGGTACTTGGCTCTAGCTGAAACGATGACGTCTATTGGCCTTGCGTCAAAAGTGAGTAGAGAATCATTTTCATAAAATATCATCGACCATGCCAAAATTCAAAATTCCGGTATGAATGGACATCTTACTTTAAAAAAAATAAGCTACCAATAAGAATTTATTTTTTATCCATCAAATTTAAAAAAAAAAAAAAACAAAGACGAGTTTAATAGCTTGATCCATGATTGGCAATAATTATATATCAAACGTTGTATATTTTAAATTCAACGCTCATAGATTTGACCGTTAAAAAACTAATCCAACGACTAAAATAACAATATTTACTAGTGAGAAACAGTTCCTACCATAAGAGTTTCTTTTAATCTTTTATGTTTCACTTCTTTTTGTTTGAAATTGCACTTACACTTCTGTTTCGCAAAACAGATAGAGAGTAGAAGAATGTAGAGAGTAAAAGATATGAAAAATATGAAGGATAAAGAATATTATAATAACCATAACGTTATTTGATATGAGGTAACGAGAGTTGAAAGAATGGATTATAAGAATGAATCTAATTACTGAATTGCTCAATTTGCTAAATGTTAATAATTTCTTTTGGAGAGTAACATGGTCTTTTTAACTTGATTGATAGATTTGTTTAATCTTTCTTAATGTTGGGGTCAAAAGGGGTCCTTCTCATTCCTCTTTTCTCTCCAACCAAACAATGCATTAAGGCTCTCCACTCACCCCTCTTCCTCTCTCCCTCCATTTGTCCCTCTTACCAAACACAGCCTTAGGCTTCATTTGCTACTAGAGATATGAAGGCGAGGAAAAGAGAGAGTGAAAAGGAAGAGCAATGTGAAGGATATAGTGGATAATGATAATTCTTAATGTTATCTGGTATGAGAGAATGAGAGTTAAAATGATGGATAAATGAATATTTATTTAATAACCATACTGTCCTTTTTATGATTTCATGTTAAACTTTTTGAAGAATAAAATAGTCTTAAAATCTATAATAAGTGGTTTGCATGAATCCTCTATTATTGAAAAGATACAAAATGATGGCCCGAAAAGAGAGTCTCTATCCACCTCTCATCTCCCTCCTCCTCTTCTCTCACCTAAACAATAGATAGAAACTCCCTCTCTATCTCTCTCTTTCCACCTCACCTCATCCCTCCATCTCTCCCTCTTACCAAAGACACTCTTAGTTACTTACCCTTATGGTCTCACACGTAATATATACATATATATATATATATAGGGTAATTTTTTTTCAGGGAAAATATATTTCAAAATATGAAAAGGCATTATAAACACCAATCTACACACATAGACTCCAATTGTAAATACATCAACAAAACTCAAATAAAACTATTCTTTTCCAACTAATGGACAACTAAATTGCAAGCTGGGGAGTCTTTTATCCCACAAGAAAAAAAAATGCAATATGCTAAAAGCAACAATGGTGCCTTTGTAATTTCAGTCAAACACAAAAAATGTCAATATAATTTATCCTTATTCTTATTTTCCTCAAAATTAAGAATACAATAACAAGAGTAAATTACACTGATATTTTCTATGTTTTACCAAAATTACAAAGACACCTCCTAGACCAAAATTAATCAACTAACACCCCCTGACTGTTAAAAAAATTACAAAGAGATCTCTCTGTTAGTTGATTGTGAGGGTTGACCATGAGTTGATTGTGAATTTTGTTCAAAATGCTAAAAATACCCTTCTATCCATTAAAAATAGTTTATTTTTCATTAAAATTTAAAAATTATAAAAAAAGGGTAAGTTACACTGACACCCCATGTATTTTATCTAAATTATTGAGACACCCCTAAGCCAAAACTAATCATACTAACACTTCCTGATAGAGTTAAGTCTAGAAGGTGTTAGTGTGATTAATTTTGTTCTAGAGGTGTCTCTGTAATTTGAGTAAAACAAAAACATAGATATTCAGGAAACA
This sequence comes from Artocarpus heterophyllus, assembly GCA_025403435.1. Taxonomy (NCBI): domain Eukaryota; kingdom Viridiplantae; phylum Streptophyta; class Magnoliopsida; order Rosales; family Moraceae; genus Artocarpus; species Artocarpus heterophyllus. Next base: position 12,703,791 of record CM046352.1, on the reverse strand, counting down.
AAAACCTAGATATTTATTTGAAATAAAAATAAAAAATATATATAAAATAAAAAAATATTCAGAAAACAAAAACCAAAAAAGAAGTCTCTCTTTCTAGGCGTGATGGGGGAAAAGGGGCGACAGGGGTGGGGTAGCAATGTGGGGGGCCTACGACAAGGTTGGTGGGTAGGAACTTTAGTGGTCTAGGGTGGGGGTCTCATCGGATCACAAGTGAGGGGTAGGCTAGGCTGCGTGCAACGTGAAGGGATTTGCAAAGGGAGAGGGGTCGATAAGGTGAGGGGGCTCCAATGGGGTGGTCTATGGATCAGGTTTTAGACTAAATGCCCTAAGAATTAAAGGATGCAATATTATTTAGACATTTAATCAATAAAGAGTTTATTATTTTCATATATCAAATGTTGTCCTCATTATGTTCATTACTGTTGAATATATGGTAAGCAAATAAAAGTCTAAGACTGTCAATCTAAACTTTTAAAATCATGCATATGATGGACAAATTATGCAGAAGACATGAAGTTTAAAGGTGATAGTCTAAATGATAAGGTCCGCAATTGAAGGAATAAAGTTGGGCATTTTATTCATGTTAAGATTGTTATGTTATCTACATTCCTAACGGGAGATGACTTGTCTTGATTATCAGAACGGGACTCCGTAAGTAGAAACATTAGTATATTATCATAGGTGGCAATATATTAGATTAGGAAAAAAAGGAGAATTGATTTGATTAATAATTCTGGTTGTTTCAATTAATTTACTTTAGACAATCAAATGTGTTGCATCTTAATCTTGAAATGAATTAACAGGCCCGTATTCTTAATTTGTGTCTTTTATTTTACCAAATGGTGACATCCTAAATTAGGTGAAGGTACGTATATCGGTATGTTGGAGACATGACTCTCGTTATTCATAGATTAGAATCCATAGCTCTTTTGTAGAGTTAATGATGCTCTCTTATAGGCATTATCCTGTACTTAGAAAACTGAAGCGCTTAATCATTTGGATACATAGGTGTAACAAAATTGTATACTATTAATGGATAGTAAGTATTTCAATGGTGAGATAATGAAACATAAGATTAAAAATAATCGAAAAGGTAAAATGGAATTTATCCTGAAGCCAATTATGAATATCCTATAGGAATGTTATGCAGTATGATATGCCAAGGATGATTAGCTTATTAAAGGTTTGTAATTTTATATAATTCGAGAGTGTAGCTCTAAGCTTTTAGTGAAATAGTATTAGAATTGATAATTATAGGAGCTTGCTCTATATATGTCCATCAGGTCTATTTTACTAGCTTATAATAAATCCTTATTAGATTGGCTAAAATTTGATAGATTGGATTCAATAATCCATGTTGGTTTATTGGTTGAATTAATTTTGTAAATTAAATAAAAATAAACATGTTGAATTTTTTGGATAATATTTTATTTGATAAATGATAAAATGCAATGACTCTTTTAATAAGATAACTTCTCCATTAGATTATTTGAATTAAAACTGAGGCTTTATCTAAGATTTACGTATAAAATAAGATATTTTGATATTTCTAGATTATTGCTCAGTTGGCAGCCTAATGCCATAAGTTTCGCATGCCGGTGCACGTGCTCGACATGCTGACCATGCGATAATCCTGATACGCGATTTTTATCAAAAGTTGATCCAAACTCGATTTTTGAAGCTTAATCTAATAAGGACTAATCCCAAATTCGACCACTATATAAAGACAACTATTTTTCATTGTTCTTTAGATAATTTGAAAAGTATAAAGAGAGTATTCTAGTGAGAGAAACTTTGAAACTCCTAGAGGGCTATTGTTCAACAATTGGAATATTAGTTCTTGGTCTTCTCAAGTGGTTGGAAGGAGTGATCACCGGAGGAAAAGCTATACGACATGCGACAATCAACTTTCTAATAGTGAAAAGAGAATAACAAAAAAGATCAGTTGACTGAGGCTCCTTTGGGACATTCTTCTTTAGTTGCAGTTTTTATAGTTTTTGGTATACTAAAGAGGTATGTAAGATCTTTTATTAATTTATATACTTGGCATATCAAACTTGTTATTTGGAAAAGACTTTGATTTAAAAATTTTAAAATTCCATTGCGTTCACGTTTTCCAACATCAGGGTCTTGTTAAGGTTGTAGGTTTGTGGGTGGGCTATGCGCAACATGAAGGGGCACGTTGTTCAAGTCTAAAAAAGTCAGCCTAATATAACCTCAAGTATTATGTTGTCCATGTAATAAAACTCGATGAATTTGAGGTCGACCTCATAGGAAAAAGTTATTACAAAGGTTTAATATATTAGTTATATTATTTATTTATTTATTTATTTATTAGCTGAAGAATTTAAGGATTACAATTAATTATTTACAATTTTTTACACGTTTTTACATTTTCCATTTTTTAGATTTTTTGTAATTTTTGAAATTTTAATAATAAGAAATGTGATTTAATTTAAAAGGAAGATGAAACTTTAATAATAAGTGCAATTTAATTTAGAAAAACAACAATTATGACAATGTTGAGGATTAAAGATTCAATTTTGACAATTAACTCAATTATATTTAGTTTTTCTAAAATTATTTATTAAAAAGGTTTAAGCATGCAATATGTCATCTTTTGTCGATAATAAATTAAGAGTTACCAAGTATTTAATATAGCAATTCATGTCTAGAATGTGTCAAAAACTTATTTTAACAAATAAGTATGAATTTTAGAATTAACTAAAACTACTAACAAAATTAAAGTTAAGCATTCATCATGTTATTTTCTATCTATGAATAATCAAAGTGTTTCTAAGCATTACCCAGGCCAACCTATGTGAACGAAAAATCAAAACTTAATTTTGCAAGAATTTTAGATAAGTTAACAAGAAAATCATAAGTTTTCTAAAAATAATTTTGACTTTATAACTACTTAGAAAACTTTAAAAATATATATTTCAATTAATCTTACCAAAATTTTCCTCTCTCTCCTCAGCTAAAAAGGAAAATTAGAAAGACATAATTAAAGTAAAAACACATAATTTTATTAGACATAATTATTTTACAACATAAAAACTAAAAACTAGAACTTGAAAACTAGAAACTAAAGAGAAAACTAACCTAAGAACTAAGGGAGGAAAGAAAAAAAAAAAAAAAAAAACTCTCCAAAATATGAAGAAAGGGATGAGAATTGCAATGGGGGTATTTATAGGTGAGGAAAATTACTATTTATATAATTATTTATTTATTTATTATTATTTTATTATTTTATTTAGATATTTTTGTTGCAAAATGAATAAGATGGCAAATTTGGATTTTTATTTGATTTTTTTGCTTAATTTTTTTGCCCTTATATCAACATTTAAAATCAGATTTATAATTTTTTATTTTTTTCCTTTTTCCACGCATGAAAGAGCTCTTTACTATGCTTGATTTATTTAAAAATCTAGTTTGATGCATGTACCGATTGGATGAACTAGGACCATTAATAGCGCAGACCATTGACAGATTTGGTGGCTAGAGAGCGTTGGGACCGAGCAAGTTCATCAAGTCATTAATTGAGTCTCGATATGTCGATCTGACAAAGGAAAAGACGCGCTCATGTAGGACGCAACCGTGGCTAGGGCTCTAACACTGATAGGGACACACAAACGGCCAAGATGCACTTGGCGGTCGGATCGTATGACCACAGATGCACCACATGTTATTTCTTTTTAATTTTGAATTTCTTTTGATTTCTTGTATATTTGATGTCCTTTTTACTCATTTTCGCGCTATTTTTGTCTTTTTTTCTTCTAGATTTCAACCCTAAAAAAAATAAAAAAAAAACTAAAATTAATTATTTTCAAACATAATATTTACAATAATTTTTAAAATATTTATTTTACAATAAAAAACACAAAACACACTAAAAATAAATAAAAAATTCTAAAATTAATAAACCTTAATGATTTCACATAGATAAATTATTTAAGACTTGGGAATATTTTTAGAAATTACTATAAATATTAAAAACATATTCACAAAATAAAAACTTATTTCCAAACACTTTAAGACTAAAAATAAAATTACGCAATATTATTTTTATGGTTTTTAATTATTTTCAAACTAATTAATTATTAAACACACAAATATGATTCTAAAAATTACCAAAAATATTATTAAACATAAAACACACTAAAAATATATAATTAAACATATTTTATAAAAATACACTAAATACTATTTATCTCACAAATGCTACAATTAACGAGTTTAACGAGAAATATGAATGTAAAGTGATGGTATTTAGCTTTAAGAAATGTCCATTTTCATAGTCTCATCACATACTGGTCTCGCGTCTATTTACGCATTTTAGACTAACCTCAAGTATAAGGTTGTCTCAAGTAATATTTTCTCAGTGAATCTGAGGTCGAACCCACAAGGAAGGATTTATTTAGTTTCAGTACGTGTATTATATTAACTTTTTCTTTTTATTCAAACTGAAAAATTTGAGGATTAATATTTATTTCACAGAATGTATTTACAATATTTACACATTTTTTTACAGCATTTTTTTCATCTTTAAATTTTGATAATTTGGAACTTTAATAACAAGAAATACAAATAATAATTTAAGTAGAGTAACAACAATAATAACAACAATTTAAGGAAGTAAAACAATAATAATAACAGGGCTGAGGTTCAAAGGTTCTATTCTGACAATTATCTTCAATATATTTTAGTTTCTCTTTTTATTTATTAGTTAGTTTAAGTATACACTATGTCATTCTATGTCGACAATAAATCAAGATTTACCAAGCATTTACTGTATCATTCCATGTCTATAATGTAGCAAAAACACAACTTAATAAATAAGCAGCATTTCAACATAACTTAACTAAAATAACAACCAAGATAGTAAGTTAAGCATTTACCGAGCCATTCTCTGTCTACGAGTAATCAAGGTCCTCCCAAGCATTATCTGTGCCAGTCTATGTCGTCGATAAATCAGAACCATAATTTTGGCAGAGTTCTAGCTAAGAAAATATTGAAATTCTAGGTTTTCTAAGAGAATATTTTGGCATTACAACAGCTTAGAAAACTAAGAAAAACCAAAAATATTTAAGATAATTTTGCCAGAATTTTCTCCTATCCCCTCAGCTAAAAAGAAATTTAGAAAGACATAATTAATAAAGTACTACTGATATTATTGAGCATAATTTTTTACAAGATAAACTAGAAAATATTTTACAAGAAACTAGACCAAAAACTAAAATAAATACTAGACTATAATTATTACAACAGTATTTTCATGCTGCGAGAGGCTCTCCAAACTGAGGCAAATGCCTCGGTATTTATAGGAGATTGATTTTGCAAATGTCCATTTATAATTAGGCTCTTCCCCGTTAAAAGTTGACGATTTTGAATTATTTCCTTCTTCTTTCACGCTGATCTGCATTGGTGAGTATGCGAATTTGAGTTTGTAATCCAGTGTAATGCAGACCAGATTAGCACGGAATAGGCACGATCTGAACTGTTCAAAATGAGATCCAATGGCTGTCAGACGCGGGCAAGATGGGCCAAGTGGGACCAAGATTTAAGGCCGATGGATGAGTCAAAGTATTCAGATCTGACGGTTCAGAGAACGGATGCATATGGACATGACCGCACACGATCAGACATGCCTGCTGCACCCTCTGAGACACGCTGCAGCTTTGAACACGCGCCAATCATATCTCGACACGTGGACCGCACTTTGAGTTCCGCTGACGCACCGAATGACGCATTGACACGCGTCTCTCCCTCGGACGGTTGAGATGAATTCGGCAGTGAATCCGATGGTCCTTGTTACACCATGTGTCCCATATAATTTAAATTCAGATTTTTTTATCTTTTTGATGCATTTGATGTCCGATTTTATCCGTTTTGGTGTCGTTTTGCTCTATTTTTTCTCGAGATTTCAAATCTAAAAATCACAAACACACTAATATTAATTATTTTGCAAACATAATATTTATTAAAAATATTTATTTTACATTAAAACACACAAAATTAAATAAAAACTCCTAAAATTTTTAGTCTTTTACGGTTTAGCACAGATATAATTTTTATGACTTGGAAATATTTTTAAAAATTACTAAAAATATAATAAGACATGTTTATAAACTTAAAACACACTATCAAACACACTAAAACTCAAAATAAAATAACCGCATTACTTTTACGGTTTTGACTATTTACAGACTAGACACTTATTTAACACACCAAAATGACTCTAATAATTACTAAAAACATAAAAACACACTAAAAATGCATTTTTAAACATATTTTCACACCGAGACATAAACATACTTATTAACACAAAATGCTATTAATTAGGGGATTTAATGAGAAATAAAAGCGTAAACAAATGATTTAAGCCTTAGAAAATGTACACTTTTACAGTCTCATCACATACGAAGGGAAAGAGGCTGACAAGGTGAAGGGGCTCTGGTGGTCCATGGGTTTGGATCTTAGGGTGGCGGGTAAGCTGGGCGTGACAGGAAGTTGGGTGCAAACAAATTTGGGCTAGTTCTTGGTGGGGGTTGGGGTTGTTTGGCTTAGAGCTGGGGTTATCGGCAAGGGGTTGGGGTGGTTGGGCATGGAGGTGGAGTCATTGATTAAGGAGGGGGGTTGGGGTGAGCAACGGGTAAGGGAGGGCCTGGTTTTTTTTTTTTTTTAACTGATTTTGAATTTTTTGGGGGTAAAAAAAAACAAAGAAATAGTTGTAATTTGGTGATTTTAAATCAATGGTTGAGATTTAAAAGGTAATTTTGTTATTTTATATGAAAAATTAACAGAGTTGAGCTTAGGGGTGTTACTGTAATTTACCATAATAATAATAATAATAAACCTATATATGATAAAAGCAATAAATAATAACCCACTTCTAATAAATACGGTTTTTAGGGCATGCTATGAACACCATTTTTTTTGGATTCGGGGAAGGTCAAGATAGACTTTACCTAAACTAAAAATAGACTAAAGTATTGAATCTTGGCTGTCAAAATTTCCTTTTACTCATTTATCTGCAAGTGTGACCAATTTTTTTAGTAAAATCTCATACACCATAAAAATTGATGATGTGCTTTGTGACTTTCATTTGCACAAAAGAATCTAACATACTTATATATGCTCTTGTATGTACTAAAAAAATTAACAATCTTCACTAACCACAAAAATTAATCATATACTTCGTTTAGGGCTTTTTCCTTTTCTTCTAGCAGTTCCCAATCATGAGTACCACTACAATTATCAGTACAGTCTGTATTATCAGTACAGTCTGTACTTTGGACTTTAGTAGACTTATGTAGGGATATTAAATACAGGATTAATTACAAAAATTCTCTCTCGAATCAATAACTCTTATGGTATTTTACTCAATAAATTTTAAAACGTAACATCCATTTTTTTTAAGGTAAGCCGTTAATAAAAATAATCCTTATGTTAGAAGTTTGACAGATTATTGACAAATAATTTTAAAATTAGGCGTATTTTAGTAATCTTTTTATAAAAATAAACACAAAATTAAAACTATAATAACATTGTCCTTACTAATGATTAAAAAATAATAATTAAAGTCATAATACCATTTGGATTCTTTTTTTATATGCCAAAATTTTCTTTAAAATTTTATTAATTTTTTTACAACGAAAAAGTATCTTAAAATTTTAAAAGTTATAAATACCAGTAAAAACTTCAAAAGTATGGAAGAAATTTTATTAAATACTATCTAAGTTTTATTTCCCTTTGAGACATTTGTGTTATATTTTTTGCAATATTGAATATATTTTTGTTATATTCTTTTTGTTACTGGTATCTATTATAACTTTTAAAAAAGCTTCGGGATATGAAAAAAAATACGATCCAAATTGTATTATGCTTTTAATTGATTTTTTTGTTTTTGATCGCCAATAAAGACTATTTTATCATGGTTTTAATATTTGTGGTTATTTTTATAAATAGATTACTAAAATATCCTTAATTTTAAAATTATTTGTGAATTTCCCGTTAAAATTCTATCAAAAGGGCCATTTTTGTTAGCAGTTCATACTTTGAGAGAACAAATGTTACGTTTTGAAGTTTGTGAACAAAGTGTTATAAGGGCTATAATTCAAGGGAAATTTTTATAATTAATCTTAATTACAAATATTTATAAATACTTGGCAAACATGCCAAGCTCAAACTCATCTGATAATGCTGAAGGAAGCCCCATAGAGCTGTCCAATTTCCATTGTGCAGCGGTAATACTAATGGATTATGAAGAGAAAAGGGCGGTGAGATCTATAAAGGTAAGGCAGTGATATATGTTTTCAAAATCTCACTTTTGGTTTGATGTGGCATGCGAATTATAACTTTTACAAGTAAGAGCTCGTTTGGTTCGAGTATTTGAATAGAATATTTGAATAAAGATTTAAATTTTTGTAAGAAAAAATACTGTAGCAAAATGATTTAAACCGTGATTTAAACCACGAAACAAACATGCCCTAAATATATATAAAAAATTTTATCGTGTTAATTAATAAAAAAAGTTACATATATTGATGACAAGATAACAGCTCACCTCCCATGTAAAAAAGGGCGGGCGCGCACACAATGGATGCCTAGCATTGCTCTTCACACTGTCCTCACACTTTCACATTCCCCCAATACCCCGGCTTGAAGACATCAGCCCTTGATTAAAAATGCTATAATAATTAATAGCCACTTGCGGGGGAAGAGTGGAGTTAAAGTTTCAGTCCCATGCTATTTTTTTTTTAAATCGATGAAAATAATTTTGTTTTAAAAATAAAAATTTTAAAAATTATGTTGAAAGTGTTTTAAAATTTTTACCTCAAAAAAAGTGCAAAAATATTTCTAAAAACTCCTAATACAACACCAAACGGATTTTTTTAAAACATTTGTCTCTCCCTTTATATTCATTGTTTTTCTTTCTTCTTCTTCTTTTTTAACTCTTTTTCTTCTAAATGAACTAAGCTTGTAATAAAATTTAATTCACATTTTTAAAATATAGTCTGAACAATTGTAAATATATATAATAGTATATAGTATGAGTGTACTAAAGTTTTTGAATAAATTTTAATAAATCTAACAAGTGAAAAAATTTAAAAAGAGCGAACAAGTCAAAAAATTTCATGAGAGGCAAAAGTATAACAAGGCTTGAACCTAGGGCACCTTTAGCAGCCAACAACTTGATCTATTATTATGTCGCAACAACTCGACATGGCATGTTTTAATAATGCTATCATTATTATTTTGTTTCACTTGATTTTATATGTTCTTATGTTTTTTTTTTTAAATTTAATGCTCTGGGCAATATAAAATTAGAGCAAATAAATGTTTACAACTCTGGTACTCTATTTGCAGCACGGACTAGAGAAACACACGTCATCTTGATTCTTGTGCTATATTTTCTTAATTTATTCTTTTTAATTTTTTTATAAATATAATCGAATTGTCTCCCATGTATCATTTAGGGGCAAGTTTTTTTGGGTTTGGATTCGGATTATTTCACAATAAGTGGGTCGTGCACATTCTGTCCCATCACGTGGGGCTCACTCATCGTAAGATAGCCCAATCAATTCGCTTCGATAATATATATATATATATATATATATATATATATTTGAAATTTAATTATTTTTTTTGTATTTGAAATACTTGATTTGCATTTTCACAATATGTAAAAATAATAATAATAATTATTATTATTATTATTATGACAATACTAATCGCATTCTCACGGTCAACTTGCTAATATATATGCTTCCTTTTTAAGGTTGAATTGGCTAATTTGTATGTCCTTCCTGTTAATTACCGTTTTAATATATTCTTATACCGGTTGCTTTTTAATTTTTATTCACCGTCATCATTAATTATATTCACCCCTTTTAGATTATTTCAACGTTTTAAATTGCATAATGTATATGGGGTAGAGAGTTTATTTTGTGTTTATTTTGTAATCACACTTGCAGATTTTGGGTAGAAATAACATTGGTCTTGGGATGTCAAAATATGTCACAACAAAAAAGCAAAAGAAACTGTCAAATACAGACATGTTAAATGCTAGGAAAATCAACGAACAAAACCCACTAATGGTCCATTTTCTGCACTTCTAAAGAAGCTACTTGCAATAATATATACTCTTTAGTGGTTTGATTGATATTATGCTTAGACGACTCGAATTTGTGGGTTGTATATACGTCACTTGATAAGAATGTTGGATAAATTTGCGGAACATGGAGATTAAGATGTTCTTGTTTGAAAATGTGGATGGAAGTGGAAATTTGAAAATAAAAAGTGAGAAAATCTGAAAACAAAGGTTTAAGGTGTGTAAAAAATACTTTTTTTAAGGTTTTATTTCCGTCCCACTATCAAAGTTTGTTAACGGTTTTATGCTGCAAATTACCTCAAGATACAACAAACCTTGAATATTATATCTAGCAATAACATAATGTACCAGAACAAGATATAAAACTTGAAAATTCTAGAGCATTACTAAAAACATAGGGATGTCTTTTCACGAATGGATGCAACCGATGTAACTCATACAGCCTTTTACGTAACAACGTCTTTTTGTGAAACAACATATCTATTATAACAACTATGTCGATTGATAACAGATAATTTAGTTTTGTAAGAAAGTATATAACCAATCAACACAACAGTTCAAAATGATTTAAAATTATCAAAATCGAACGGGTGCCAAGTACACTGCATGGCCGAGACACTGCACTCATGACATTGAGATGCTAGGTCCACTGTGACTGTGATTTTGTATAGTTTTAGCACCATGGCTTCACAATTCTAGCACTGCGACACCAAATGCTGATCCAACGCACTTTAGAAACACTTTCTTTTTTTGTTACTTAATATATGTGTGGCAATTGATTCTAGAGACATATTACAATCTTTCTTACAAATAATATATTAAAATTCTCTCTTCATCTCTTTCCTTCCACCCCACTCCTTCCCTCCATCTCTTCCTCTTACCAAACATACTCTTACTCACTTAGCCTCACAGTCACACTCAAAAATATATATATATTACTTAACTTCCAAAGAAAAAAAAAGAAGAAAAGAAAGAAACACATTGCACTGTCAAAAAATATTTATAAAAAATTTTGTTGTGCTTTTGTTTTGTTTTTTGTTTTTACACCAAGTCATAGAGTAATACACCGTTGGGGTTAGCCAAAGGTTGAGAAGGGGGTTTATGTGATAGATCTTAGGTTTGATCCTAAAGAAAAGCATTCTATAATAACAAAAATCAAGATAATTTTTTTAGGACAAATATATTTCAAAACATGAAAAGAGATTATATCCACACAGATTGCAATTATAAATGCATCAACAAAATTCGAATGTACTTTTTTTGCGAACTAATAGACACAAATTGCAAGTAGGGATAATGGTGTCAAAAGGGTGTCATGTCAGGCCCTTAACCCTTTTGACCCCAACCCATAATAGGCTTGGATGGTCATGCCTGGAGGAAAACCCTCAAGCTCTATCTTGGCCCAGGCCGTAGCTTTTGAAGGGCCATGCCAGGGCTTGGCCCAAGCCCTATAGGGTTGATTATAATTTTAAATTTCAATTTTTTTGATATTTTAATAAAAAAATTAACGAAGTATAGAACTACTATTAAGTGTAAATAAAAACTTATATATATTGGAAAAAGAAATTCTTGTTTTTTTTTTTTCAATATGTAACTAATGTAAGTTTATATTTTAAACTTGTAATATGTGCATGCACATAATAAATATAATCAAAAATCAAAAATTACACAATTAAGTGTCTATTTTAATGGTTGACAGGCTATTATTTCTCTTAAAGTTTAATCTTCAAATCTTAAGGAAGGCAAAATAGTGGTGTTTTTTGAACACATAAAGGGCCTTGATGTGCCTAGGTCAACCCAAGCCCTCCATGGGCCAAGGCCAAGTTGGCCTTATGGGCCTAAGGTTCAAGCCCAACCCTGGCCCACCAAGTGTGCTGGGCCAGCCTGGCCTACCATAGTATAGGGCTAGGTTAGGCCAGCAGAGTTGACACCTCTAAGCAGAGAGTTTTTTTTTCTATCCCACAGGGAAAATTTTGCAATATGATCAACTTCTAATCACAACAACAAGAAGAAGAATATTAAATCCAAATGTGATAAAAGCAGTAATAGAATGTTTCCCTTAAAATTTTCTTGCAATAATAAAATAATAATAATAAATCCAAACATAAAAGATAACACTCCAGCAATAAAAAAACAGTCATTTCCGCTAGACAGAAGAATCTAAGGGGGTGTTTGGTGTGTAGTAATCCTGAGGTAAAAATAAAAATCTTACAGATTCCTATATTTGGTATAAGAATTCTAAGTTTTGGATTCCTAAGAAACTCATTCTCATGAGATTTAAATTATTCCATTTTGGAGTAAACTGAACCTCACCCAACAAAATAATATTTATATTCCTGGGAATCCTAAAACTATAAAATTCTCACCTTTTTTTATAATGATGATAAATAAATAATATAATGTAATATAGTATAAAAACTATTAAATATTTATAATATTATTAGAACTTAATATTATTATTTAATGTTAATATTATATAAAATAACAATATATTATAAAGAATTATATTTTTATCATTATTTATATTCAGATCCATATATTATATATTATTAACCATAATATATATTATATATAATATTTGAGAATAATTATATTATTGTTAAATTATTATGGTAATAATATTATTATAAATTAATATTTTTATACAATATAAATATAAAAATTATATCAATATAAAATAATAATTCAATAATAAGGATAATAATAACATTAACAATAATAATAATAATATATAATATATTACATATACAATATCTAAATATAATATATATTATTATTAATTAATATTAGAATATAATATATATAAATACTATAATAATAAAATAAAATAATTTCATACTATTGTTATAAATTAATATTAATATATGATATAAAAATAAATATTATAGCAATATAAAATTATAATTTAATAATAAGGATAATAATAACATTAATCATAACAAAAACATAATAATATAATATCAATATGAATAGTATAATATTAATATTCATAATAACATTAATATTAAATTATATAAATAGTATTATAATAATTATAAATATAAAATATAACTAAATACGTTTAATATTTTTTAACAGTATTTTTATTTAATGTTAATATTAATGCAAAAAATAATATATTATTAAGAATTATATTATTATTAGTACTTATATTCATATCAATATATTATATACAACATTTTAATATTAATATATTGTTAAAAATAATTCTATGATTATTATAAATTAATATTTTTATATAATATAAAGAAAGTATTATATTAATATAAAATAATAATAATGATAATAATAACATTAATTATTTTGTCAATTATACAAAATTCCTATGTACAACCAAATACAAAAATGTATTATTCTTATAAATCTAATAAAAAATTTCTATGTTCAACCAAACGTGATAATCTTGGTTCTTAGGAATCATATTCCCTACAATTATTTTCCCAAGAATATGATTCCTACTGATTACTGCATACCAAACGCCACTAAGAGATTCATGGAAGCACACAGATCTATTTCCTAAGACATCGTGTGTGATTAACTATACAAGTCTATGTTTCCTGTGTGATCAAGGTTTAAATTTTACATTCACCATTATAAAAACAATAGAACGACTACATACACATACAATTTTATATAATCAACGGATTGAATGACAATGGAAGCTCCAAAGCACCACAGAACCATGAGATGATTGAGGAGGAGACATGATAGAAAACAATTCCCTCTTTGCAGGCCTATTTCGTAGCTCTGGAAAAAGGGAAAGAATTGAACGAATCGGAGCCGGAGAAATAAAAAGCAAAAAACTCAGCTGATCTTTGATTACAACGGTCTCTAACGTGGTGGAGGCAAGGAGAATTTTAGAAATGTGAATAAATTTATACAACAAACCTGGTAAGACTTTAAGCCTGGAACAATCTATAGCTGACCAGAGTACTGACAGATTCCTGCCTAGTGCCAACCAATCAAGATGCATATTTTCACACTTATATTTACGCTATTAGCAACCAGCTGCTTTCAGGAAGTTATCAAACGGACTTGACGCTGGTAGTTTGAAGAACTGAGAATGATGCTGGTATTCGGTTGCGCACAACGTCAGAGCGGGACCAGCTGAAGTTTTACATGCATTGGCGGCAAAGGTCCCATCAACAAAAGGATTATTAAGCTGCATTTGCATTTAAGTTCACAAATTAAGATGATCCCATAGATAATAATATACATCAAGCAAGACTTAAATAACCGGAATAGCCAAAACCCGCAACTCACTAAGATCACAGTCATACACTAGATGCCTGCAAAAAGTAAATATATGATGCTACTCTATCTTGATACTAATTGAACGACATAGCAAACTTATGTGCAGATATGCGTATGAACAAATTCAAGAGTGAATCGTATTAAATTTCCAGGAGGTGGGTAGAACCTCCAGGTAACCAGCATCAAAAATGGAAGAGGAGACTATCGCTTTCGATTCATCATTTTGACCATGAAATGAGACGTTTGTCTCTCTCTGATGGCCACATATTAAACCTGACATCTTCTTCTGCTTTCCCATAAGAAGCGCTTCACAGTGGCGGGCCATTTCCTTGTAAGACACGTCAGGTCCTGTCGAGACTGAAACCCTTCCAACTTGATTCGTAGTTTCGGAAACCTGTACGCATAAAGCCAGTTTTCACAATGTTACAATGAAGAGAATCCTAACCTTCTAACTAGATTGATGAATAAACAATTAAAATCATTAATATTATGATGGCATTTTGAATAAAAAGATTTCGCTGGCTAACATACTGATTCCAAAAGTTGGTTCACACTCAATAGACTAGGAATTTGAACAGCAAATTCTGAATGATTTTTGTGACCATCAAACGAATCTGCAAATGAATCCTCATCTATTGAAAAAAGGGGAGCAGCCTGCATAGTGACAATATAGTTTTATAAGTTTTCTCCCGAACACCAACGGAGGAATGAAGAAGTTATAGCATTGAGAAGTAATAACCTCCTTAGATGCACTACTGTTCAAATCAACCTTGTATAATTTTTCTGGAGAATCCATGAAAAACTGGGTTCCAAGGGGACAAACATCATCGGGTATGAAGTCATTAAGGAGCTTCTGTCTTATAGCCAATGACTCGGACTGCAAAAAGAGACCACTTAATATTAACAAATCAATAATTAATGCTACCCAAGAGATAGGATTCTCTTCTGCTTGAAATTTTGAATTTCCAAAAGGCCTGCTAATCGATTATTAAAGAAAGTCAGAAAGGCAGGGAAACTATCATGTTGAAACTTTACATCTGACAAATCCTCCAAGCTCTTCAATATTTCAGAAGCAAAGAATTCCCTAGTTTGATATTCAGTAATCTCTATTTCTGAAAGAGATTTCATGGCCAAATCATCATCTTCTTTGGATCCATAAGCATTTGCCTTTGATCCAGATAGGATAGCTTGTAACTTGTGATCTTCCACTAAATGTAAATATGGATCAACCTGATTAAAGAACACAAAGTTGCCACAACATAATTAAGATGGCACTGAATATGTTTAATTACTGCAAGGTACATGAAATGAAAGCACTAATGTTCGAATTCCTAACAAAATATTGTCTCTTATGTGCTCAGTGTCAGTTAATTTAGCCAATCAGTCACGTAATAAATGACTTCGAAGGTAACCATACAGGCATAACTTTCACCAGCAGAAAATAACATACCATTTTGTCTCTAACTGCATCTTTGGCAACAGGAACAAGTGAAAGTATATTGTATGCTTGTAGCGAAAAAAGAATCATTGAAGATGCCAAGACAAAGAGAGATCTGCGACGCGATGGTGGAATCGTACCTGCAATAGGAGGGAAACATCTTGAATACAGATTAGACATCCCCAATTGAGGAAAAATAAATAAACAAAAAAACATAAAATAGAAGCCAAGTATGTGCAGTCAATTTATGCAGTAAAGCATCCACGTCCTAATTATCTAGTAACTACCATAGCCACAATCATTACTTGTTACACTTTTTATGTCACATATTAAATTGAAAACTGGTCAGTAGACGCTAAAGAAAATTAACCATCTTGTAGGTAAAGCAAATATCTGGAAACACTTTTCAAATGTAGTTTACCGCCATCTCAAAGCTATAACCAGTGTACTTGGGGAGATCTGCATACTTTTGTTTCCTTCTTATCGTGTGGCTTAAAAAAATTGAACCCTATGCTTGCATTTCAGCAGCCTGAAATTTTTCATTATACCAAATATTGTCTTGACAAAGTTTTATCCTTTAGACTTTATAGTATCTTCAACCATTGCTCATATAAGGTTGCTTTTCAAAGAACCATAGGGGAAAAAACATTCCCGAACTAAAAGAGGAGTCAAATATCATTAGAATACAATTTGAACCTGCTCAAAGAGAAATATGTATATATATGTATATATACACAAATGAAGGATAATTCACGATGGTGGCTATGAGATTTTGTGATGGAATAGCCAATTTTAAGGATGTGCATCTGACGCAGACTTTCTTCATTACCCTGGTCCTATATCTTGAACAAATCGCATCTTAAATAATGTTTTCATTTTGCTTCCATAGGAAGGCACAAGAAGTTGCTAGCTCCGGTTAGACTTCAGCTAAGACATAAACTCATTCATAACCATGTCAATGCATAAGGATACAGTTTATTGTAGGAATTCTTGTTTAGATTTGATGGTTTGAGAGTTAGTTATTTGTTATTATTTTCTCTGTTTATTTAGAAAATAATTTAATTAGTGAATCTAGAAGAAAAGAAGGCTTGCGTGCCTTAAATCTAGGGTAGTTAGGTTTACTTCCTGATTTGTAGGAATTTAAGATTTTGTCCAACTCCTATATATACCGTCAATTATACTTGAATAATAATAACAATCAGAACAAGTTATTCGTTTTGAAAAAATTACATGGTATCAGAGCCAATCCTCTACATCGCATAACCCTAACTCACCGCGATGAGCACTGAGAAAAGGAGCCCAAGTTCAGAGCAGGAGACGTCCTTGTCACCATCGTCCCAAGCGCCGGTCTCTGCTCAGATGACTGTTGTTCCACAAACCTTTGCAGATGGGCAGTCACTACAGATAACGAATCACAAATTGGATGGGAGAAATTTCCTCCAATGGTCCCAATCGGTCCTTCTAGTGATACGTAGGTGTGGGAAGATGGGTTATATATCAGGAGAGATTCAAAAACTAAATCCTGGTGATCCCTCGTACGCTTCATGGGAACTCAATAACTCTATCGTTATGGCATGGTTAATCAACTCCATGGAACCCCACATTAGTCATACTTATCTCTTCCTCCGCATAGCAAAGGCCATTTGGGACGCAGTGCGTGAGAATTACTCAGACCTTGAAAACGCTTCTCAGGTTTTTGAGATAAAAAACAAACTCAAAGACATGCGACAGGGCAGCCTCGATGTGACTGAATATTACAACTCCCTTCAAACTTTATGGCAGGAACTCGACATGTATTATCAAGCTGATTGGGGTGATCTGGAAGGGAATGTCAAATTCAAGCATCACCTTGACAAAGAGCGTCTATATGAGTTTTTAGCCGGTTTGAATAAAGACCTCGATGAAGTCCGTGGCAGAATTCTGGGACGAAGGCCGCTTGCATCCATTGGTGAGGCATTCTCAAAGGTGCGACGAGAGGCTAGCAGGCGTCATGTCATCCTTGGAAAAGGAGACCAACCAATAACAGTAACTGGGGAGCGCCTAGCCGAGACTACTGCCCTGACAATTAAAACTCTTTCTCACCGAACTTGGGGAGATCAAAAAGAGAACTTACGTGCAGGACGCCCTTGGTGCAACCACTGCAACAAAGCTGGTCACACTCGAGAGAAATGCTGGGATCTCCACGGTAGACCAGCAAATGCCAAAGGCAGAGGTTCAAGCAATGGAAGTAAAAGTTATCAAGTAACTAAGGAAAACAAGGCCGAAACTTTGGGTGCCATTGAAGAACAGGTTAATGTATTTTTGAGCAAGAGCCAGCTAGAGCAGCTCCACAAACTTCTAAATCAACCCATCAACAGTGACCCGACTACTGCAGTGTGCAGCTTTGCACAAAAAGGTATGGCTTTTCATGCACAACAAGACTCTCAACAGCCCTGGATATTTGACTCCAAAGCCACCGACCACATGACAGGTAACCTGTCTTTATTTTGTACTTACGAACCATGCTACGCAAGCTCACGGGTAAAGGTGGCTGATGGTACTTACAATGCAATTTTGGGCAAAGGCTCCATCCGATTGTCAGACAAAATTATCCTTAAACCAGTCTTGCATGTACCCGGCCTAGACTGCAATTTAATTTCCGTTAATAAACTGACAAAAGATCTTGGTTGTATTGCTGAATTTTCTCCCACTTGGTGTAAATTGCAGGAGCAAAGATCAGAGAAGACGATTGGGATTGCTAGAGTGGAAGATGGACTCTATTTCTTTGGGGATGATGGACATGTTGGAAAACAAGCTTTGAATATCAAAACTTCACCTTTCTCTGTTTCTAGAGATGACATAATAAGGTTGTGGCACAATAGGTTAGGCCACCCAAATTTCTTAAAATTAAAACGCTTGTTCCCTAATTTGTTTATCAATAAAAATCCAAGTTCTTTTCATTGTGATTTCTGTCAATTAGCAAAACTATCTCGAACATTGTTTCTTGCTAAAACTTATAGAGAATCTCGTCCATTTGCCTTAATCCATAGTGACATTTGGGGTCCCTCTCATGTTAAAAATATTACTGGAAGTCGCTGGTTTGTAACCTTTATTGATGATCATGCCAGAGTTTGTTGGCTCTACCTCCTTAAAGAAAAATTTGAGGCAGAAAAAACTTTTTGAATGTTTTACTCCATGATCAAAAACCAGTTTCAAGCAACAATTCAAATATTTCGTACTGATAATGGCAAAGGGTACTTTAATTCACTCTTAAGTGACTATCTAGCAACTAATGGGATAATACATCAAAGTTCCTGTCCTGACACACCACAACAAAATGGTGTCTCAAAACGGAAGAACCGTCATCTTCTTAAAGTTACTAGGGCATTAATGTTCACTATGAACGTACCAAACTACCTTTGGGGTGAAGCAGTTTTAACTTCCTCACATCTTGTCAACAGAATGCCCTCTAGAGTGCTAAATTTTAACTCTCCATTGTCAGTCTTGTTAAAGGATTATCCCACATTTAGATCACTTTCTGATCTACCACTCAAAACGTTCGGATGTAGTGTCTTTGTTCATGTGCCTAGTCAACACAGATCCAAGCCAAAACCAAAATCCGTCAAATGTGTGTTCATAGGATATTCTCCTACTCAACGTGGCTTCAAATGTTATTCTCCTACACTTCGACGTGTGTTTGTATCCATGAATGTGTCATTCAATGAGTCACAACCTTATTTTTCCAAGCCTCACCTTTAGGGGCAGACATTAGGTGACTATGAGCCTTGGGAATCAACCGAGTCAGTCACAGATATTTCTTCTTCATCTCACTCCACTCCTCTTCCTATTGTACCTACGGGGGACCAAGAAATAGGTGAACAACCGAATTCTTCAGCCATGTTAAATCAGCCGAACTCTTCAGCCACTTTAAATCACTCAAGTCACTCAAGCCCTTGTCCTTCAACTCGGTTAAACCATCCTAAGCTGCTTGTTTACTCACGAAGAAACCATCCTCAGAGAAAGGACAAGTCTGAAGCTCAACAACCTCAAGAGTTGGAACTGAACTTAGCTCCTAGTCCTGAGATATTTGAGTCTGCAACTCATAATGAACAACCTGCCTCCACCACTGGTGTCACGGACCTGATTTCTGGTGATTTGTATTTGCCTATTGCATTTAGGAAAGGGACAAGATCATGCACTCAACATCCGATTTCCAGGTTTGTCTCATATGCAAAGCTGTCTCTAGAATTTCGAGCTTTCACCACAACTTTGTCCAAAACAGAAATTCCAAAAAGCATATAGAAAGCACTTGCAGATAAAAATTGGAAACAGGCGGTCATGGAAGACATGGGAGCCTTGGAAAAAAATGGTACCTAGGAAATTGTTGAGCTACCTAGAGGAAAGAAGACTGTTGGGTGTAAGTGGGTATTCAAGGTAAAATATAATTCAGATCGAAGCATCAACAGATACAAGGCGAGACTTGTAGCCAAAGGTTTTACACAAACCTATGGCATTGACTATTAAGAGACATTTGCCCCAGTTGCAAAACTCTAACACAGTAAGGGTCTTACTATCGTTAGCAACCAATCTTGACTGGCCACTCCAACAACTGGACGTAAAAAATGCATTTATTAATGGCGACCTACATGAGGAAGTCTATATGGATCTCCCACCAGGATTTGACAACAATTCACACTTCGCATGCAGACTGAAGAAATCACTGGACTAAACAATCTCCAAGAGAGTGGTTTGAGAAATTTACACGAGCAGTAAGAGGCCTTGACTTTGTCCAAGCGCAAACTGATCATACACTCTTCTTCAAGCATTCTCAAGAAGGAAAAGTTGCTATCCTAATAGTGTATGTGGATGACATTATCATGACTAGAGATAACAAGAAGAACTTAGCATATTAAAGAAGTACCTAGCAGAGGAATTTGAGCTCAAAGACCTCAGGACCTTGAGATATTTTTTGGGCATGGAAGTAGCAAGAAGCAAGGCTGGGATTATAGTTTCCCAAAGAAAATATGTGCTCGATCTTCTACAAGATACAGGAATGTTGGGATGTAGACCTGCTGACACCCCAACAGTACCGAATATAAAGCTTGACAATGAAGGAGGTGAAGAAGTGGATTGTGAGCAGTACCAAAAACTGGTAGGGAAATTGATTTTTCTCTCTCATACAAGGCCAGATATTGCGTTTGCTGTAAGCGTAATTAGTCAGTTCATGCACTTACCCAAGAAGAAACACTTTGAAGCTGTTAACCAAGTATTAAGATACTTGAAAGCTATGCCAGGAAAGGGACTATTCTTCAAGAAAGGTAATTACAGACTAATTGAGATTTATATAGATACGGATTGGGCAGGATCAACTGTTGATAGAAGGTCTACTTCCGGCTACTGCTCCTATGTCTGGGGAAATCTAGTAACCTGGAGGAGTAAAAAACAAACAGTGGTGGCTAGAAGTAGTGCAGAGGCAAAATTTCGGGCTTTAGCTCATGGAGTGTGTGAAGATATTTGGCTAGAAAGACTACTGGGTGAACTAAAAATCCCTTTAGACTCACCTATAAGGGTATATTGTGATAATAAAGCGGTTGTGAGTATAGCACGGAATCCAGTACACCATGACCGCACCAAGCATGTTGAAGTTGATCGCCACTTCGTTAAAGAGAAGATTGATAGTAGAAGAATTTGTTTGACATATGTTCCGACAGGGGAGCAAGCTACGGACATCCTTACAAAGGGACTTCACAAGCCAAAGCACGAGGATTTAATTGGCAAGCTGGGAATGCATGATATCTACGTACCAGCTTGAGGGGGAGTGTAGGAATTCTTGTTTAGATTTGGTGGTTTGAGAGTTAGTTATTTGTTATTATTTTCTCTATTTATTTAGAAAATAATTTAATTAGTGAATCTATAAGAAAAGAAGTCCTGCATGCCTTAAATCTAGGGTAGTTAGGTTTACTTCCTGATTTGTAGGAATTTAAGATTTTGTCCAACTCCTATATACACCGTCAGTTATACTTGAATAATAATAACAATCAGAACAAGTTATTCATAACCATGTCAATGCATAAGGATACAGTTTATAAATGGTCAGAAATAGGGCCTCCATCTGCCTCTATTTTACTAAAGTTTGTTTAACTCAACAACAACAACTGGGTTGACCCACTTGGCTGGAAGTACAAGAAGATGCGTATAAGCATATTGGGATTTAGGTTTTTTAGAGATAAGTAGACCGATTATGTAATTGTCATTTAATTTTGTCAAATTAAGGAATAAATAAGCATATAAAATCATGAATATCAACACGGTTCAGATGAAATTTTGGAAGCTCACCTCCATCCTTAAGAGAAATATTCCGCAAGGAAAAAGCTAGCTGGAAACTAAGCACCAGAACCTCATGACTAGAATTCTGTAAGATAAAATATGCTTAGAAAAGAAGACAACCAAAGTAAAAGTAATAACTAGGTCGATGTAGAGATGTAATTATGAACTACATTTTTATTGAATTATCATCAACAGCTTATGTAATAGAAAAATCTCATCATGTAACCTTAAAAAATGAAAATAACCTTGGCTCGAGAAAACAGCAACACAAGGCTATAGGTATGAGCTATTGCTTCATAGTTCTCAGGCATGTTTGCAGGAGCGATGGACTGTGCCCAAATTGATGATAGCAGAAGAGTTATCTGGTGGCTGCTCAGCCTCAAGGAAAGAGCCTCCTGAAATTGAACATGCATAAAAAAGAACATAAAGTAAATTAGGACCAGTTTCTAACAATTTATTATTGGAAAATTGGATCTTTCAGTTTTTGGTGGTACGGCTCCGCCAACAATGAGCCTCCATCCATTCGCTTGAAAACTTACCATAGAATACAAGTATCTTGTCATGGAAAAGGTGAAGATATAATTTGACAAATCCTTTAAGCTAATACACAAAATGTAGAGGCCAAAGTCCTATTATTTTATTATAGTTACTTAAGGTAATTAGTACATCTCTATTTAGTTATTTGCGCAAAGAGAGAGAGAGAGAGAGAGGTGATTTTGACATCTATATGAAGTCAGAATTGTGCCACACTTACAACGTTATTGGGTATTCAAAAGGGATTGTGAGAATAGTCCATATAATCTGACAATTGATGCACATATCTAAAATGGTAAAGTATACGGGAGAGAGATCAAACTCACTGGTTCCTTGGTAGAAATGTTTGTAAAATTTTCTTCGTTCGTCAAAGGCTCAAACGAATTGTTCATACTATGTACCCGGCTGTGAGAAAGGTTCAATGTATTCAATGGCATAGCATTACTATCTCTCGATTCTTCGAAGCTAAAAAAAATTTCTTGGGCATCTTCAAAAACAATTTCCTGTGATTCAAATTTCTCCCTCCTTAGCTTCTCAAAAAGTGCTGCTGAAGATGAAAAGACAGAGACAGTTCTGGACAATGTCCTTGGCAGATCCAAGCCCTTCTTTGACTCAGGAATAGATGAGGATGAACGAGGGAAAACTGAAGAAGGCACGAGAACAACAGAAAAAATACGGTGGGCACCAACTCTTGTTTCATGGTCCGGATGGACCATAGCTGGGAGTAGCTGATGAAACAAAGTCTCAGGAAATGCCTAAATCAAATATGAATGTACGAGTGATCATTATCATTGTAAGGCTGAAAGCAGCTGACAAAGAAAAATAACTGATATCAATGGTAAATTCTTGCCTTATTTTGATAAGATAAATTTGGTAGAGAGGCGACAATTTGAGCAGTACGGTAAACTGCAGAAATAGTTGTTCTGGCTATGACAGTGATATTTGAGATATTCTCCATCATGACAGCCATAACATCAAGAATTGGGCCAGCTTCTCCAAGCTATCAGCAAATTGGACCTCAGTACTTAAGTGGGGATATATTAACGATAAAATAAAATAAAATAAAATAATCAACAGAATAGTTAGAAAGTTATAAAGACTTGTTGAAGAAAAAGAAAAGCAATTTTCAAGAAATACAAAGTACTTCTGGCTGAAGTACAAAGTACTTCAGATGTAATGCTTATTTCAGAATTAAGACCTTATAGGATAACTGTACAAGGCACCTATCCACAGCTTCTCCAAAGCTTTTGTTCCACTTAATCACCTCCTCTCCCAGATTTGCATCATCAAGCGACAAGTGCATGCTCTTCCTTAGGTGTCTCATGATGTCACTTACCGCACCAATTATGGCCACAGAAGGCTCAACCTTCGCTTGTTGAGCAAGCGAGGTTGCAACCTCAACAATATCCAACTGCATGTTGGGTTGCTTAAGAACACTTTTATGATCTAAATGCTTGACCAAGATGGACAGCAAAACATGCGTATTTTGTCCTGCAAAGCATGACGTTGCAACAAAAAATAAATAAATTAAACAAGGGCTTAACAAATCAAACAAGTGCGTAAAACAACAGGAAGGAAATTGGCGTTGCTGAATACAAAGTTTTTGAAATAAATTACCAGAACTATCCATTAAAAATTGTATATCCTTGAGAACTGGGAAAGCAAGCCCATTTTGAGGAGACCATAAATTTCCGTTATCAAAGTAACGGAACAAAGATTCCAAAACACGCCGTATGGTTGTAGCCTCCTTTGCTAGCTTGGACATGTTATGGAGGCAAACCCTGGACCAAAAGCACGGGTTCTTGGCATCTTCCCTATTTAGGAGAACATGAAAATAAGTTAACGAGAACCAATGGTTATGACCAAAAGCGTACATTTATTTTCAGACATAGACATCAACACATGCACAGAAACAGAAATACTCTAAGAATTTTGATCCAAGAGAAATTACGATGTCACATTCACTTCGCCTTTGTTGTTAACAATGGCCCTCCAAGAAGGTACCCTGATTGTGGTGTCTTGTGAAGGAGAAACATGTCCCTCGTTTTTTAGCACTTCTTCCACCCAATGATTCAGTGGACCTTCAAGATTGCCTGTTTTCTCCTTACAACCTCCATAATTTTCTAACACAACTGAAACAACCTGTTATGTAATTAAGAAAGCAAAATTGTTATTTGCTGACGGATTCTGGAAATACATAGTCATCATAAAGCAATGTAATAAATTGCCTCCGAAACAGAATTCATAAAAACAAAGAATAACATTATAGTGAAGAAGCAAGTTTTGTTTAAAATTTACGTCCCATCATATAATTTTACGCATACAAGATATTGAAATCCAAGGAACAATAAAAAGGAAAAATGCAAAAAGTCAGAGTATACCTACATTATCAAATTCGACTGAAATATGAGAATTTTCGCCCATAAACCAAACCTACAAAGAAAATTAGACCGTTCAATTGCACATCGAATGCAAAATACATGTTCTAGAAAAATCCAAGTTGTAAAAGAGAATAAGAACGTAACCTTGAATATACATATATATATATATATGTATGTATATGTATGAATGTATGTATGTATGTATCTGTGCGTGCGCACGCATGTGTATGCATGCATGTATGTACGTATGTATGTTCAATCTCATGTTTCTAAAGAAGGCAAAAGCAAAGAAGCCACTTAAGCTTAATTTCGAATTTAAGTGCAGCTACCGCCAAGATACACACTTCAAGCTCGAGAACTAGATCAATATATGATTTTCATGACTAGTGATATTAAGAGCACTAAAAAGTTCTTTTCTACGTTAGATATGGTGCAAGAACCTTTCAGATGTTGAAGCAATTTCTTAGGATATTGACTAGTGAATCAAATGATATGAGCTTGTTATTCCATCTCCTGAAGGGGCATATCCATGTTGCAGTTTTCTTCTGTTGAGAATTCCAGTTACAATTTTTAAGTACGAACACTAGTCTAAAATATACAGAAACAAGTTGGATCTCCATCCTTCATTCTCAAAACAATTTCACTAATTGATGAACTTCTTGTCCATGCATCACTTAGTAACACCAAATTTATGTTAAAAAATTAATTAATCATGCTTTGTTTATCATTTAAAAGGGAGACTGAACTTCATGAATTCTCTGAGAATTATGTGGTCAATTTGCTCTACTTTTCACTTATTTATTTCTTTCAACAGCAAATATATGATTCAGAAAACGAAATTTGTTTCTTCATTTCCTGAGGACCAAAGACAGGTTGGTATAATCTTCCAATTAACATCAGCAATGTGCGAAAAGTACCATTGCAGAGAGAGTTTGCAGTCCAGCTGAACGTAGATTATTTGCCCGTTCATCTCCACCCACCTCTTGAGCTAACTGACAGAGTTTTGGAATAAAGCCTTCTAAGTTGAACATGTAAGTCCCATCTGCCTGCAAAATTCAATATTTCACACATTAGAATTTTTCCTTGGGTGAAAACCTTAAGTCAATATTATAGTTGAAGCAAATAACCAGATAAGCTGTCAATAACTTATATTACATTGTAAAGCACGATTAGGGACTGACCTGATTATTTACAAAGTCAAAAAGAGTCTGACATCCTATAATTCTCATTTCATCTTGCCGTGTTTGTTCTAGCAGTGCATGCATGATATTGAGTAAGCTACTAGCCAAGAGAGGCCTGGAAAAGAAAAAACATTGAAGAATGTGTGCCGTTTTAACTTGTGAGAATATGAAACAATATACAACCATATTTCCATTTATAAACTAACTTAAAGAGGCACATAAGAGAAGGGCATAAAGATAAAGAGATGAATTAAAGAGGGAACATTTTCAAATTTTCTCTTATTCTCAAGTGTCTAGGCTTCAGAAAACAGTTGAGGAAAAAAAATCCAAAAACAGCAAAAATATGGACCTTGATAACTCTAAAAAAGTTCCCTTCTCTTTCAACTCTTAACTTAATATTGATTATTGCATCCATTCTAATGTCATATTATTCCATGTTCTCTTTTGGAGCAATCAAATACATCAAATCTGTAGAAAAAATTATGCTAGTGAATCTAGGAAGTCGATAAAGCTTTTAGGCAACAAGGATTGCACTTTTAAAGTCTTCTTCTATCGTTGAAGTGCAGAAACTTAAGATCTTTTTTCCCCCTTTTTCATTAATTGTTCACCGCTTTCATCTTGTTCTTTTTAGTAAATAAAGTCAACAATAATCTGTTTCAGAGACCCAAAAAAAAAGGAAAAAAGAAAAAAGCTATAATAAGAATTTACAATGAAAGGAAAACTCATTATGTAACAAAGTGCTGGAATAACAAAAGAAACAGTTGAGATTTCCCAATAGCAGAAACTTCAAAACACAAAATGATGGCATAAGGAATGAGAAAGGAACGACTCACATTTGCTCCTTGCAAGAAACCAACAATTTCCTGTAAATGCAAATTACAATTTTTGCAGATGGAAAGTTCTCACTTCTCAATTCCTTGTAACACCGTTGCTCAAGGGTATTTGTGATCTAATCAAAATATTTGGAACTTCCATCAAAAAGAGTAGAAAGAGTTCCATTTTAGATATTTATTAGTAGGTGAGCTTTTCATTGAAATGTGTCAGAATGGTCTTATTTACCAGAAAAAATAAAAACTGCACAAAAAGAGAAAGTTCCACAAGAAAGTAAAAACTGCACGTAAGGGGAGAGATCTGCTCATCTGAGTATGTGCATGGAGCTCATAAAGGGGTAAAAAATAGACCAGAACAAAAACAGTTTTCTGCTAGGCTGCTATCATCAGATGTTAACTGGCAATTGGACTGTAATAAGTATCATAAAGATGGTATTTTATAAAGCTTATTTACATGAACAATTTGAAACTGAGACACTGCCAATTGAAAGCTTCTTTCATTCGGCTTAGACAACACAAAGCATTCACTTCCCTTCTTTTTCTGATCATTTTACATTTTTTGGCTCTGTAATATGCATTATAATTCATTTATTATAATTTTTGTTTGCTCTTTTAAAGATCCTTATTCTATGTAATTGTTCTTTTAGCTTTATTGATAAAAACTTCCTTCCTTTCTTTTCAAAATAAAAAATTATAATTCAATTATTCATTACAAGTCATACCTTCGGGATACGTAGAGGATTTTTAGCTGCATATTCACATAACTTTCCAATCTTCCTATCATTTGGTCCTTCTTCCTGTCAAAATTTGCAAAAGAACAAAAAAAATCCAGAAATTAAAGTAATTATAAAAGGGGAGCAAGTGTGGTATAAGGAAAAGAAAAAAAAATGTGTAAAAATAAATAACAAGAGTGATACGCAAAAGAACAAAAAAATCCAGAAATTAAAGTAATTATAAAAGGGAACAAGAGTGACATATGGAAAAGAAAAAAAAAATTGTAGAAATAAATAAAAAAAGTGATACAACAATCACAATTATTTTTGTCCAAATATGAAAATCAAAAACAAAGAAAGAATATCCATCTACATTAGTTACATGAGAAGTGAAACCTGTAATGTTCTTATAAAAACATTGACACTTGAGATTAAGCCACTGTTTTTCCAAACGGTGGCAGAGCATTAGTCCAACATTATAAAGGGACAGTGATAGGCTTTGAGTGAAATAAGGAACTTCTGAAAGCAAAAGGACATAAAATAACACAGTTTACACACAGCCAAGCACAGGAGATGTCATCAGCAAAAGGACCGAAACAATTTGTACCATAATCTCTATCATTAACCAACTATCATGCCTAAAATATTTCAAAATTCATCTGCATCATTCCATACTTGCAATATGTAGTTGTGCACTTCCAACTTTACAATGGCTCAGCACCAGATAACCAATTGTTATGTCTATGCATGCTACTGAATGCCGCACAAGCTTAGCAAAAAAATAAATAAAGCATCAGCTACTTGCGTTATGCTAGTTCAAGTCCCCTTGCCCTTTCTAAAACTTTATATCTAATAAGAGGTAAGCTTTTATTGGAAAGCAGTATTCAACTATTCCCCTGGCTATATAATTAACATGTGAGAATTGAGCAAAGATCAGGAGTATCCAGGTCTTCTTTGACCACTCCTTTTATGGGTATAGGAAGCCTTCCCGTGTGATTTTCACTCCAGGATCAAAACTGTTTCGATTCGATCCTTTCATATAAACCTTTGTTTGACTCATATTTCCTCCTATTTTTATTTTGGTGGTAAACTAAATAGAAGGCACAGATATTTCAAAGTGTTGTAAAAGTTTCAGCAACTGATAACTGATTCCACTCTAGCACTATTAGCAAAGATATGAAAAATGCTTAGGGGCACACCCACGCTAAACACCACACACTAATAAAAGGTGGGCTTCAACTATAGGATCCACATACTATTAGCGTGCAGTACTCAGCACCATTGATGCCCAATAGCATTGTTCCAAGGACATCCTCAACACGATCAATAGTTGCAAAGATAAAATGAAAGGCTTGTGAATCCTTTCGGTTACTTACTCAAAATGCTTTAGAAAAATAAAACAATAAAATTTTATTATCTCAACGATACAAACAGATCAAAGATCACCAAGCTGATCCCCATTCTCAGCCCCACTTTACTAAAATCATTTGACTACTTAGCCTTAATTATAACAAGTCAAGCAATGTACTAATTTAAATTAACAGATTACAAAAGAATTTGCACACAAGTAACTCTTACCAATTATTTATCTTCCCATTAATTAAAAAGAAAGAAAGACAACATAAAAACTAGAAAATACCCAGAGACACAAACCTGGTTACGAGGAAAAATGTCGGCAATGAGCTTCTTGTACCTCTTCACAGGGTGTCTAGACCTCGCCCGCATCGCCGGGCAGAAGAAACAAAGACTGCCACATGCAGGCAAAACTTGCCTCGAAATCACACCTTCAATGGCGCTCATTTTCGTGCCAAATATATATGATTGTGTATATATACGTGTATATATTTTTGTCCTCACAAAACAAAACTGGGCTTCAAAAACGACGACGCTTTCTTTCCCTTCCAAACCAACGAAGAAAAACCTCTGGCTTTGGTGTCTCAGAAGGGAAAGAAAAGCTCAAACGAATAACCAGCCTGCAATTCCAAAAATTGAAAATTTCCCAAAAATTCATCAAATTTCGTAGAAATTCAATCAAAAATCCTAACAAACAACACAATGTACCTTCCGAATTCGAGGAAAAACGCCAAAACGGAATCAGAATTCGATGATTTCGTATTGAATCGTTTGAAAAAATTCAGATTTATCCCAAAAAAAAAGATATTTAAGAGAAAAAAAATAACAAAATTACCTCGGATCAATTGCCAGAAAGAGCAGTCCAGAGGCTGGAGAAAATGGAAATCCGTCTTCCTCTAAGCCATGCAAAAAACAACGCACCGCAATTTCAGCAAATCCCTCCGCAAACTGATTATTCTCTCTCCTCTCTCTAAAAATCTGTCCAAAAACTTGTTTTTCCTTTTTTTTTTTTTTGAATTTTTGGTTTCTATTTCTGTTTTTATTTTAATTAATTGCAAAAGTAAATATTGTCCGTTCGGCGCCTGCCAAGAATGATGATTGGAAAATGTCCAGACGTTCAACGGACATGAGTAACAGTGGGACCCACAATGCCAGCTCTTATATAGTGCCGCCCCACAATTGCCGCTTCATTTTGAACGTTGTCAAGGAAAAGAGATCATCGTGGCCGCTGATGTTCGGCCCACATGGCATTGGGAGAGTGCGTTAAAAATTAATGTTCTTCTTACGTACATTAGACGTGCTGTCTCGACCGTTTGATTACCCGCCTTTTTTTGAGTTTTTCTTCTTCTTTTTTTTTCTCACTTTTTTTTTTCCTTGTTTTAAGGACTCGTTTTATTTTTTCAGTTTTTTTTTTTTTTTAGAACTCTCTAATTCAGTTACGACAACAAAGTTTGAACAAAATTTCCAACAAAAAAATATGCTCAAAATTTTAACATTTAAAAAATATATACTTACTGGAGATGTTACGACCATATACATTCGTACATACACATGTAATATATATATGTATACATATAGGGAGAGAGAGAGGAGGCAAATAGAAGTTGGATTGCTTTCTGTTTTCTTAAGAATCCAGCTGTGAAAAACCACAATCTTTTTTTTTTTTTTTCCAAAGTGAGAGTATTCGAGCACCTCTGGCTGGGAACCATAATTTTGCTGGACTTGTCTATGAATTATGATGCATAAAAAGTAGTCATATGGTCATTTTACTAGAGCTTTGCAAATTGATCTCCACTTTTCAAATGCGGTTGACAATTTTGTCCTTCTTTAGCTTTCGTTAACAATATCGTTTCAACTATATAATTTCAATTAATACAATATAAAGCTTTTATATACTACAGCATAAAACAAAAATAAGCTATAACATAAAGCTTTCACATACTAACACTAACTTTTCGTTCCAACTACATTCTCAAACATACTCTAAATTTACATTCAAGTGTATTAAAAAAAAAAACTTAAATGTAGAAGAGAAAATTGTCACGTAACTTTTGATAATGAGGTCTAAAGTAATAATCTTTTACTTTCAAGTTCAAAAATAAAAAATAAAAAGAAATCATAGCAACTTTTCACACAAGATGTCACACATTCACTAATGAATTATGGGAAAGTAAGAAACGGGCTTGGTTCAGAAGTGAATGGTTCAAACGCCGGAGTTTGAGAGTGAAAATAGCAAAAGGCCATGACATGGATCTTTCTTCAGGTCCATGTACTACACCAATGCAAGAACGTAAATTTGCAATTCAAGACACTTGATCTTTCTTTTTTTTTTTTCCTTTAAAAGGGACTCTACAAAGTACTACAAAACAAGGTCCACATACATTTTGGTTCAACAAAAAGATATTGAAATCTATAACTCAAAACCTGACTCCATCAATTAGGAAATTTCTGAGAGTTCTCTGTCGAAACGCAAAACATCAAACGAATCACGAGCTCAGTTGATTTCATGTCAGCAGGTTACTCCAGTAAGCGCAAATGATCATTGGTGACTTACTGCTTGATGAAACAAATAATTTACTGGCGATGGCTTCCGAAGACTTCTCAATTTGACAGCCATGGAACCATAGAAGCCATGTTCTATGGAAAGAATAACAATAACTTCCCCACAAGTACAACATATATCCATTCCATGACCTATGCTCGTGATGTGCCACCATGATCCCTCTCAACATGTTCCACAAGGGCAACAGGATCGCGAAATCCCCGACTGCACTTGGGGCAGACATCAATTGTCACTTTCTTCCCGCCAACTCTCTTTCCACCCCTTTCATGGACTTTCTCCACATGCTCTACCAGAGTTGTAACAGAAGAAAATTTTGCACCACATTGCGGGCACTGCTCCATTTCGCCATTTCTATTGCTCTGGCCCACACCGTCCTTTGCAATCTGCCATTTTTGGCTAATCTCATTGCTCAACTTTGTCATGCTCGCTTCAGCAGAGGCTCGAACACTTGACGCCGCATTAAGGAAGCTTGTAGCCCACTTTGGTGAAGATGTAGCAGCAGCTTTATTAGGATTTTGCTCCTCTTTCCTACTCCTGTTTAAAAGACCCATAAATGGGAAACTCGATTCAGGTTTCTTTGGTCCTGGACATTTGTGGTCAGGCCCAAACCGATGTTTCAAACAATGGTCTACTAAGCAATCCCGGCACTTCAGTGTGTTTGAAAATGATAGGATCTCTTTACAGCCCGGGACAGGGCATTTTTTCTTCTTTGTGACTTTCTCATAATTTGACGGATCACAGTCCGTGTTAACATGTGTATCCCAAGTCATATTTGGATCTTCATCAGGAATTAGACGAACACCTTTGGCACATAGTGGACAAATGACAACAGTGACATCTTGTCTGTCAGCTTTTGGACAATTGTGCTTAATATAGCTTCGGTGCTCCAAACAAAATACCTGCCCAATTGTTTGACATAGTCGGTAAAATAAAACACATATCTGCAGGAAGAATAGGAACAAAGGAGAATCCCAAAATGAAAAAGGGAAGTATAAGAACTTAAATCTTACGGTTTTAAGGGACGAGAAAGTAAGGGGTGCTTTCCTTTCCCTATTAATAATGTGTTAGCTTACAAAATCAGTAATGTGAGTTTTTTGTGCTCATACAAAATAGGGAATGTCAATCCTCACATCCCGTTAGTATTGATTACCTATCAAAGGGAATGAAGGCCAAATTTACTAAGATGTCTAAATTTAATTGTTATTCAATGGTTATTTAATCATAAAAAAGAATATTTTAGTAATTACATTGATGCGATTACCATTCCTAAGTTAGTAAGCTCCAAAAAGGGAATATGATTGTTTCCCATTCTACCATCAAATAGATAAGTAAACACTAAAAAGGGAATAAATGATCCTCATTCTTATTACTTTACTTTCCTTTTCAATCCCGTTACCTTTCTCATTACATTCCTTTAAGGTTTGTTAAGCCCGCTCTTATTGTAAAAGACACAAATAATTGTCTTAGCAAGAAAAGAAACATGCATTTAGTATCTGTGTCCAATTCCGCATTAGTGCATCTCCCAAATCCCAATCATGGAAATTTCTTTCTAAAGGAAATCAGAGATCTATGGCAACTTCATGCAAGTCCAATAGGGCATAAAGTTAGATTTATGGTTCCTAGAGACTAAAGCACACATTATATATTAACTACTTCCTTTAAACAAAATCCAACCTTCAAAAGGTTAAGTAAATCATTACCACTTAATCATTGGTTGCAACATTATGCACTGACGCCCATTTTTCTTTTTCAAAGACCCAATGAGTCCCAAATAGCGTTTCAAACAATTTTAACAGAAAGCAGTTACCACATGAATCTGCACAATCAGACTCTTAGACAATGTAAAGTGAACTAGTATTAAGCATCTAAGATAAGGTTTTGTGACAGTCTAATAGAACCCAAAAGAGATCAAAAAGGGACTTCTGTAACAACTAATCAAAATATAGGTCTTAAAATGGAGGTTTTATCCATAGATTCATGTTAATAGAAATTATTAAAAAGCAAGAAAACCTAAGTCATGGGTACCGGCCAAAACGACCAGATTTAATTACTTTGAAGCCAAAAAATTTGCCATAATTATTAGATGACCGTTAAACCTTATAGCCAGTTACTTATGAAAACCTAAATTCCTGTGCAAGAGTTAGAATTAGATACTAAAGGCTCTAACTCTATACTAGTGTTACATTTAGACCCACTTTCTTGCATAAGCCAGACAGCCTTTATATCAAGATAACCCGCCAAAAAAAACAGAGAGAGAGATAACGCACCTAAATCGTATTTACTCTTGCTTTACACAAAGTCTATGAAACCGTATTAGTCACTTTGTACCATCCCGTCAAATCCTTAAAAAATAAAAAAAAAATGACAAAAAGTGCCCCTGATGCAACCATCCACAATCTGAAGATTCATAAAATATATTAAGTTAAAAGATTTTTTTTTTTTTTTGCCTTTTGGAAGTGCAAAAACGTAACTTTTATTTACATTAGAATCCTCACTACATTTCCCCACCAAACACACACATAGAATCTGTCTAAAAAACCAAGATTGAACTTCTTTTTTTTAAGGAAAAAAAAAAAAGCAATCAAATAATCAAATCTTATTCAAAACATTGACAAATTCATATACATATCAATGATATAAACAGTGAGATATTCATTCCAAGGAAAGAAAATTTGGCGAACCTGGTTGCATCGATCGCAGGTGAAGGGCAAGAAATCGATCTGCTTGCAATCGTCGACGGTGCAATGCTTTCCGAGATTAGGGAATTCGGGAGTTCCCATTCAAATCCTAAAACAGAAATAACAATTACAGAAAGAAATGAAGTCAAAGAATTGGAGAAGATTAGGATTGAAACTCGAGCTGGGAAATCCGAAATATTAGGGATTGAATTGTCTGGAGCAGTGGATTTTGTTCCGCCGAAAAAAAAAAAAAAAAAAAGAAGCCACCCGCGATATCAGAAAGACCAGAGGGGGAGTCGTTGAAAGTCGTCTAATTTTCGCTCTTTATAGTTTTTTTTAATCTTAGTTTTAAGAAATTCGTCCATTCCCCTTATTGTTGCTCAATTTATAATTGCTTTAGCCTTGCGGACTTCCGGCCTAATCGCTGTTTATTAAATAAGAGCTTCCTTATTTCAGAGAACAATAATAATAATAATAATAAATAAATAACAAGAGCATCCTTAAACCTCAAAAAAAGCAACCCAAGAACCAAATAAATTAAAATTAATTTTACTATCCTAACCTTTTTGATTGAAGTTAAAATTGAGGTTGATATGAAATGTCCAACTTTTAGTATTCTAAATAGTATCATGAGTTAAAGGACATTTTAAATTTTTAAAGTAGTGTGGAATATTAAAAAAATAGTTATTTCATAATAATAATCCTTCCACTCTATGTCTCTCCCTGCAAGAAGTTTGGTGTTGTTGCTAGCTGATCGCCAAACTAATAACCTTTGAGATGGTGGCTAAGGTTGCACGGGTTTGGTCAGTGATTGATGGGCGATGGCAGCGGAGGCATAGATCTATGTGATGGAGTCTGATAGTGTCGTTGTTATAGGGCCACAACCCCCTCGTCGATATGATGTCTTGGCGCGACCAGTGCTAAAGGTGGAGACATGGTGGCTTCCATCGATATGAGGAAGGGGTGGGGATATCTCAATTATATAATGCTCTTTTAGGGTGTTTTTGCATTTTACATCATCAACAATAACTCTCCTTTTGTGACAGCTTTGTTCAAATATGGTTTCTTTTTAGGTTTGTGCCTCAGTGGCCTACTTGTCGCGAGCAGATCTTCCCATATGACTGAGACAACCGCTTCTCTTTTTTAAAGTGTTTGGTTGCTTCAATAATGGCGTTGAGGTTTCCACCTTGTTAGTGTTGTTTTATATTGTTGTTAGCGTTGAGGTTTAATTTTTGGTTTAAGAAAATTATAAATTGATTTTACAAATCTGACTTGGATGAAAACGCATTTGAAGCATACAATTAAAGTGCATTGAAAAACACAATAATAAAACGAATCAGCTTCTTTACCTTGAAAAGTAGGGTGAATTTTACAGCATTGTTTGTGCAATATTTCCACAGGTGCTAGAGGGAATAATTATAAAAATATGGCCAAATTTTAGAGTAAAAAACCAACCAATATGGTCCAAAGGAATTCTTATGGCATAAATATTTAGAGTAATTCATTCAAACTCTTAATTAAGAGTCGGTACCAAAAACAAGCCAAATGAGGAAAACAAGTGAGAATAACATCTTTTATAAGAGAAACAAAAACATGAAATCTCAAGAAGCAGTTCAAGCATCAACTCTCTCCGGAGGAGCCTCCAAGTGAAGTTTACCGGTCGGTTTCGCCAAAAGGTCGGTGTGTTCTTGGAATGGCGATTTGGTGAAACGAGTCTCTCTCCAGAACTCGGGTGTGAGGAAACCATAAGTCTTCAATAGACAGTCGAATGTAGCCTGCAAGAAGTGAATCAAGTACAAAAGAGCATTACACCACACACAAAACCCATAATCAAAGGGTCCATTTGGTTTATGCATTCTTTGAACTTAATTGACTCAAATTTGAATTCGAGTATTAAAAATCCTTTAGATACGTGTTTGTTTCCCCCAAAATCCGAATGAAATGAGTATCAAAAATTCAAGTTTTCAAAATTACAACTCCCCTAAACTCTTTATATTTGGATCTGCTACAATAAATTCTATATTTGAGAAAAAAATCATAACTTCTCCATTTGATGTCTAATTGAGATGATTTTTTTTTCATTGTGTTCCTAATAAAGAGATGAATAAATTAAGATCCATATTACATATCTTTTAGGATCATTAACATTAAGATTTTATTAGATTTGTTAATAAATCAATAATTATTTTCACTAACGCAAATTCCAATTTTAATTCTAGATAATGCACATCCAAACGTCAATTCGGATAACAATTCAAATCCTAAATCAAATCACACAACTCAAATCAAATCACTAATTTGAATCCATTTACGAAACGGACCCTGAATAACTTCTACAATACAAACTCAGATTTACAATTCATTTAAACTAGTTCATCTTAATTCATTCTTCACACACTTCAACACATACAAATCCCATTATGAAAATTGCCCATGTGATATTGATTCTGAGTCCTGAATTCTGTATCATGCCTACTGAAACTAACAGAAATCTTAACTAATGCTAAACCATTGATTCTGAGTCCTGAATTCTGTGTTATGCCTATTGCAACTAATATAAATCTTAACTAATGCTAAACCAAATAGGGAAATAATAACAACAATTTTATTTTATGCATAAATATAAGGCCTATAAAAATCAACACCAATTCTTGGTTAGTGCTAAACTCAACTGTAAAAACTTCCAATACAAATTTCATGAATTTTTTTTTTGCATAAAAAATGATGAAATAAACATCAACAACGATTACCAGAGTAAATTAATGCATATTAAATGCCCTAAAATGGTCGTCCACCAACTTAGCACTAAACTAAAGAATAACAAAAAATGATATCATATACAACATATAACAATCACAAAAAAAGAGATAATTTTCACAAATAATATCAAAAATCAAAGGAAATATGTAAAAATGAGGAAATGAAAAATCAGACAAAACCGAACCTTAACAAAGTTTCCGAGGGTCTTGGTGGATCCCCTAGAGGAAGTGAAAACATCCTCGATCCCAGCGAACTGGAGGACCTTCTTCGGAACCCTAGCCGCCACGATTCCGGCACCACGAGGGGCCGGCACCATCCTGACGGTGACGGAGCCACACTTTCCCGTGACCTTGCAAGGCACGGTATGAGGCTTTCCGATCTTGTTACCCCAATACCCTCTCCTGACGGGGATAACAGAGAGCTTGGCCAAAATAATGGCGCCGCGAATGGCAGTGGCGACCTCCTTGCTGCACTTGACGCCAAGCCCGACATGGCCGTTTCCGTCGCCGACAACGACGAAAGCCTTGAACCTGGTTCGCTGACCGGCGCGGGTCTGCTTCTGGACCGGCATGATCTTCATGACCTCGTCCTTAAGGCTGGGACCCGACGAGCGTGTCGACGATCTGGTGCTCCTTGACGGGAAGGGAGTGTAGGTAGATCTGCTCGAGGGAGGTGATCTTGCCTTCCTTCACCAATCGGCCGAGCTTCGTGACTGGGACCCACTTCTCCTCCTCCTCGCGGCGTCCAGCTCCGCGGCGGCGGCCACCACGGCCCCGGTCGCCTCCGCGTCCTCCACGGCCTCCGAAGCCGCGCCCGAATCCTCCGCGCTCTCCGCCGCGTTCGGCCATGGTTGTTGGTTTGGGTGTTGGGTATGAAGTGAGAGAAAAGGCTGAAAAGAAAGTAGGGTTCTGTGAGCGCTAAGGATGAGAGAGTGGAAAACCCTAATGAGAGAGGCTTTTATACGGAGACCGGACGAGAGACGGGCGATTGCTGGCTGGGGTAGGGTTTGCAGGGAAAGATTGGGGCCGTAGAGTGAAGTGTGGATATAAATGTGGGTTGGGCCTATAAAGCCCAGCTTGTCAAGTGAGCAACTTGGGCCAAGGGACATCGGTCTTGAAGGTGGAGAGAGGGTCTTTACACAATTGCACAGAAATAAAAAGCGGATTGATTTATCCCACCCAAAAAAAAATTTACATAGAATGTCAATACTATATTAGTATATAACGTATAGTATTTTAAATATACTATATAAAAGAGTTTGATGATATGACGTTAAAGATTGTACATGTGAAATTTGAAGAAGTATTAAAAGATAAAATCGTCGTGACAGGAACTTTGCTTAAATTAGTGTGACATGTACTGCGATGGTTTTTTGGGCTGTGGAAAGATGGTATTCAGCGTAAAAAGGTTGTGGAAATAGGCTAGTAATCTCGTTTAACTATATAGTTAGAACTGCTATAGTGTAAATCAAAAGTAAGTTACAATGTAAAATTCTTACATGTTACATTAAATTAGTCTCAACTTTTGGTTATAACTACACTGCCAAACGCATCCAAAATTTTAATACATGACCAAATTATTGTTATAAAATTGAAATTCAACTCAATATTCTGAATAGTCATTATTTTAATGATATTATACTTTGTCTTATATAATTGCATAGTAATTATTTTAATGATATCATTTTATGACATGCGTAGAATATTTATAAACCAGAATCATATTTTAATTCAATAAACATCATTGAGCAATTTCTCTCATAAACCCTTGAAATTAATCAGCCTTGTAAAATTAGGAGTAAATTAGGTGATATACTAATTTTTTTTACTACTACTATTGTCTTCCACTATTTTTTTTTTTTTTCATTCATAGCATATCTCCTAGTTTAAAAAGCTAAAATACCCTTAAAAACACATGTTTGCTTTATCCTAACCTAAAATATTTGTGATCAATTATGAAAGTATTTGGGAACTAAGTTTCAACTGCAACACTGTACAGTTCTCATATGTTATAGTGTTAAGCAAAAAATTGCTATAATATAATACTCTCACATATTACAA
This sequence comes from Artocarpus heterophyllus, assembly GCA_025403435.1. Taxonomy (NCBI): domain Eukaryota; kingdom Viridiplantae; phylum Streptophyta; class Magnoliopsida; order Rosales; family Moraceae; genus Artocarpus; species Artocarpus heterophyllus. The sequence continues at coordinate 12,664,623 of CM046352.1, read as the reverse complement.
TGTTTAAGTTCCAACTTCAAGTTTCAATTTAGTTCCCAAACACTCTATGTCTTTATATTTATATGAAAGTGATATGTGTAAAATTTTCTCATAGAAGTGGTAAAATTGAAAAACAATACCACAGAGTAGTATTTCTCAAATTGACATTGAAATTAGGTTGGGTAAACTTCCAAAAAGAAAATTACACGGAATGACACAATTTTTGTTTCTATTTAAATTATACCATAATTTTATTTTTTTTTTTACAATTTGTATTTGTGATTTGACCATCTAGGAACATAGTTCAAATTAAGAGTTTAAATCTTGAAATTTTGTAAGAGAATATATTACATTAAACAAACCACAACTTTATGGTTTGAACTACATTCTCAAACATCCTAGATATGTTTGTTGATTTTTAAATGGTTAATTTGTATAGTAAAAATCTAAAATTTCAACATTAAGAAATTAACTTATGTTTATCTTCTTCTACTATTTAAATATAAAAACAAAAACTATCCCAAACGAGCCTTTAGTCTTATCCATACCCCACAACACAGGAAAGATATGAGTGCATAACGCCCCTTAGAGAATGAGGCTACTCTCTTGTTGGAATTGTGCCCGAATTGCCAAGATATATTGATATTTTGCAAGTTTTGCTGGCATTATGCTAGTCATGCAAAGAATTGTTCCACCTCAATGTCTCTTAATGTTGTGATTGTAACACCGTCATCTTCTCTAAAGGGGTATTGACAATCTTGTGTTGCATGTATGGCCTTTAATGGCATTTTAATGGATAGATTATTAGTATGAATAATAGCCATGATTTGAAATATATAAGCTACAGTCCTCTTAATCACTTAAAAAAATGCTAAGAACAACATATTTGATGGCAAAGTCAGTTTGTATTTTTAGAATTAATTACGAATTGTCAAAAGCCAATTGCATTTGTTGAACATTATTAGCTAAATTTTTTGAACTTCCAAACAAGGTGATCACCTTGCATTTTAGCCAAAAGAAGATAAATGGAGAGAAAGCCAAAACAAAAAAGATTAGTAGAAGATAACAAATACATGCACAAAAAAAGAACATAAATTTTACCTTGCTTGTCATATGAAACTATAGCAATTCTCTTCTCTCTCTCTCTTTTCTTTTTAATACTTTTCTATCTTCACTCATGGTGTAATCAATCTTGTTGCACACACTTTCTTTCGCTTTCTTTCAGGTAAATTTTTTTTTTTTTGGTACTTGTAAGGGTTTTTTTAACCGATGTGCAGTCTTTTTATAGGACATCTATCACAGACTCCTCGACTCCTTATACATAAAGGTTACGTAACATCATGTTTTACTCGTCTTATTTTTTTCACTAAACCCATACACAGCTGTAACATTTTTAAATTTTAAAATAGAATTAATTATGTTAAGTTTAATTATTAAGTGTATCAAGTATGAATCTATTGTCAATTTCAGTCATCTAAGATTTTATTACAATTGTTATATCTGAAAATTTAAATTTTAGTTTTTAAAATAACAGTTGATATTTGTATACCACAATTTTTTCATATTTACTAAAATGCTCATTTTTCTTTTATTTTTCCCTCTCTTTCTTTCTTCATTTTCCTGTCTCTCTCTCTTGTCTCTTTTCCTCTCTCTGCACACTCTCCTTCCCCTCTTCTTCCCTGATTTTCACATGGATTTGAACAAGAATTGAAGTTCAATCATCAAGTTTTTCATCTAAAAATGACATTGAGGTTAGCCTTCTTTTTTGCTTTAAAATTTTAAAGTTTTATTTTCAATCTTTTAAATTTTCTTTGAATGTTGGATTCGAGCTTTCTTAAGCTCAGATAATGTTCAATTCAAGTTGTTGAAACTATTTTATAGTGAATCTAAACTTAATTTGAGCTAGAATCGATTTAAACAAGTTTTTACATTTTTTTATTTTTAAATCAAAGGTGAAATTGAGTTTAAATTTGGGAAAAATACTTTAAATTTGTTCTACTATGATTTGTTATCCTTTCTATGTGATTTTTATGCTCTGTGATTGAGAAAACAAGTTTTAAAATTTGATTTTGAGCTTGGGGAGGTCGAGACTTGAAGTCTCGGGTCCTCAGATTTTGCCAGTTTGGCAGGCCGAACTTGATCTTCGGCAGGCCGGATTCATAGGTTCGGCAGGTTAGATTCATCAGGTCGGTAGGCCAAAGCTCGAAAGTTCGGCAGGCCGGTTCAGGGTGTTCGGCAGGCCGACTGCAGACTTGAAAAATTATGTTTTTACTTCGGTTTTCAATGTTTGATGATTCCGAAATGTTTCAAAAAGGATTATGATTTTGGTTATGATTATTTTGAGTCAAAAGGCACACTGATAATTGAATTAACATAATGATATTTGTTAAATATGATTTCTGATTTTAAATGCAGTTTTAAGCTCTTGAATATTGATTGGAGCTTACGTTGGATTTTATTTGGAGCTTACGGTATTGGATTTAAATGAGGTAGGATATTACTATACCTTTCTTTGGTAGCCCTTTTTAAATTGTTTTGGCCAAAGTTTATTTCTTAGGTGTTTCCTTTAAGAATGATTTCTGTGTTTGATTTAGAAGAATTGTATTTTGATGTTCGTTTCGGATTTTCAAAACCTGTACGGTAATGTTGTATCAAGTTGCTTTCAAGTAAGTGTTTTTATTGATTTGTTAAGACTTTGAGATTTATTTTAATTAGAACGAATTATGAATAATTCTCTGTTCTTGATCATTATATTTAAAACATAACTTGTTTTTAAATAATTATCCTACTGAGCCTTCCGCTCACATTTTTTTTTTTTTTTTTTTTAAATTTCCCTTCCAGGTTTGAGAAGGAAGGATGGGCCTAGGATCGAAACTTGGCTCTTTGGATGGAAATGGTATTTTTCCCGAAACTGTGGTATGATACGTGTACTGTACAACTAGTCTCGATGTCGTCGTTTATATTAAATGCATACTTTGATATATTCTGTAAATAATAATTCATAATGATTTCGTTATTATTATCATAATCCAGTATTTTACGATGTCATTTTTGTCTTTGTGAGTCCCACCACTTGTCTAATTTCAAAGACGATGATTTGTGATGATTTTCAATGATTTTTGTATTATTGATATTATGATTTACTAGATAACCCACCTTCATGGTAAGCATCCACGTGATGGTGAATGAGAATAAGATCTTGGCCTCACCTTCGTGGCATTCACGTGACGGTGATGTGACCGTCGATGTTATTATTTATTCCGATGATATTTATTTATTTTTCACGTATATTTATACTCTTTTTTTTATTTACTTAAAACTCTCAGACTCTCTTTCCGGGGCGTCACAACAGTCTACGATATGAAATGAATTGAAAAGTCTTATACAAATACGACACAAACCAAGAATGACCCGTAACTTGAAATTAACATGCATACCCATGACATGAAAATGACCCATGATACGAGATTAACCTAAAACCTAAATGACAAGAAAAAAATCTGTTTATTTTTTTTATTTTGTTGGTTTTATAGTCTATAAATCTACTTAAAACTTCATTTCAATGTACAATTAGTCTTGTTGGTTATTGTTGACAATCAAATGTCATCATATCAATTAGAGAAAACATATGCCAAATTCCACAATATATCAAACTTATAAATGAACAAGCTAGTCAATATAATAGTTCACTTCATAATCATGTCATAACATAAATAAAGTCCACAAAATGAAGTCACCACCTAGATATCAAAATACTGCTAGAAATAAAGTCCACTACACCATAGATCCAAGAACAAAGTTCTAAGCCATGCAAACAATAAAAAACAAAATTAAAACTAGTCCCAACAAGAAAAGAGTTTAAAACAGTCCCAACAACAACAAAGGAGTTTAAATTACTCCTAAAAAATCCTTGCAAGAGCATCAACAAACCAAAGTAAGAAAAAAAATCTCTAACTTAAGTACATTTAGAGCTAGAAGCTTAGTCACCAGTTTTCTCTTCACTGAAGCTAAGTCCATCATATCTTGCATGAGCTCCTCCATATCTTGATGAAGCAACTTGGCTCCATCTAAGCAAGAAATATGTTTAAATGATCAATGTTTATTAGAATAATTAAACAACTAAATAAAAAACAATGGACCTTTAAAAAACAGTAAAAAATAATGAACTTAATAACTTCACCTTTATTTCAGCTTTGCGAAATAGGTCAAACATATGACCGCTAACACTAAATACCTCTCTTTCTGTTGAGTTGTATGGAGTCTAATTGTTTGGGGTATTTTCGAAATTCTATACATGTATATTTTCATTAGTCCGCCTTAATTACTTTGAATCATCATCAAATTTGTGTATGCATTTTGTTCTTTTTTTTCTTGTTTATTTATTGCTATGGAATAGTAGGACTTGGGGACTTTCAATTTCTAACACAAACTCGTACAAATAAATGCAGGACTTTTACTATAGCTAATCCAATACTCTCCCTTAACCCATGCGCCAAACACAGCCTTATAACTTAGATCATGTTGCATTGTAAATTCTCATATATGATATCTTAGAAATTTGTATGATTGTGCAGTATTGTCTGCGGATGATGGGAACGATGTTCCGATGAAGTCTGTGATTCATGGCTTCTTTGTCAAACCGATTCGCCCTTGGTTAGTTTAGAGCATATGGGAGCGCGATTTGCGGAAGAAGATGAGAGAATGGAGGTCACTGAATAAATCAACTCCACAATCTCAAAACTTCTAATCATGGATCAAATATACTCCAAGGACACTAATATTGTGTAGAGTATAACTATCAATATGAAGAGCGAAAGGAGCCAGAAGATAAATTTCAGGATTACAAAAGAAATTTTGAGCTTTCAGGTCTTATGATTCTATTTCAGTTTTAAGAAATTTGAGCATGTTAAGAAATTCCTACTGCTTTGTGACAAGGATTAGTGCTCTTTAGAAAAAGAAAATCCGAAAAGCACTTGGATAGATCAATTATTATATGGATCGTTTCATCCGTGTTAAAAAGCAAGGGATCATTGTGTCCAAAGTAAATAGACCTTTTTATTGTATAAGACATATCAAATAGTAAAATGTCTATGGATGTTACATGTTGAAAGTGGTGGTGTCGCCGTTGAGGTGTTGAAACTTACTAACGGAGAGAGAGCTTAAGGGTGATAAACCCTCCTCTACACATAGCCTCTCTTAATACTCAACACACACACACATGGCCCCATACATTTATATAGAGGTGTCTCACCCCCTAAGCTTAATAGGCTAAAATATTATGACCTTATTGGGTTTTACTAACTGTGCTAAAGAGGTTTTTTGGCCCAATGAAAGGGAGTCTATGGGCCTCAAGTTAATCAATAAGCATGTGTCTATCTCATCATGGCTCGATATTTAATATACATGTATTTACAAATCAGCATATTAACGAAATTGTTCATAACATGTTTTAGTTCATATTATAAATTATTATGATTATGGAAGTCTACACAAAAATATTCCCACAATCTCCGACTTGGACGACATAATCATACCACTGCATTCACTCTGCCATAGAATATTCACTGACAAGAATCTCGTACAACAAACATATAGCCAAACTAATTATGCATAACAATGTATCGACAGGATATAAGTGTTATACATAACTGGCATTAGAGATTCATGAAAGCATGACAACATATTGAGACAAATAACAATACATATGGATCTAATGGTTAAACAAATTTAGAGTACATAAATCTAAATAATGGTCCCAAATAAGTACTCATAATAAACCGCAACACTTTATATTTTACTCACAAATTAAAGAGAAATACAACACTAGAACACATCTTACAAAAAGCACTCACACTCTTTCAAGAAGAACACACAAGGTTACAAAAGCCAAACTCATAAAAGACTACTCACTCACAAGACTTATTGTCTTGTTTCTTCTTTACTTCTCAATAGATTACAAATCTTACAAGGAAGGATATATATATATATATATATATATATATATAGCATTACAATTACAATAATTGCCACACATTGTCCTCGGTATTCTAACCACATAAATAACTTCAACATTCATTGCCACACATATACACCACTACATGCATCTCTCACTAAAAAATCTGCACCTAATTTATGAAAGTTCTAGTAGTGAACTTATTAGGTTTATCTTCATTAGGCTTGAGTTAAGTCATTGGCCTGGTATTGATTCTTCAACACTCCCCCTTAACACTAGCTCCAATTCTCTACACCTTTTCAGCTGACTTACTTAAGTGTCGTTATAACAGCTAACTCCTCTTCCACGAGAATAGATGCTTCAGCATCCCGCTTATCTTCACTTTTAGTCTTGGAGCTAGAAGTAGCAACATTGTTCTCAACAGACTTTTTGTTGGACCAGCAATTTTTAGCTTTGTGACCCCTTCTTCCCACAGTTGTAACATTTACCCTCAATTTTTCTATTACTACCACAATTCTTTGAAGCTCCCCCTGGATCAGAGTCTTTTTCCTCTTTATCATCTTTCTCATTGTCATCATCCTTCTTAAATCCACTATCGGCATGCTGCTTGAATTTAACTTTACTTTTGTTGCTATAAAGGGCTTCCTCCTTACCTTTTAGCAAGACTACTCTCATTTGCCTAGCCAACGTTTCTTGATCGACAAGCAAATTTTGGAAATCAACAAGTGATGGTTGTGTAGGTTATCCATGTACTGCAGTAACAAAGCCTCAGAATTCAGGTCAAACCATAGATAATTATTCTCTTTATCCTAGTTTCTCCAACAATAGTTGTTGAATCTAAATATGAGATTTTGCGGCATATCGACTTCACTTTGTGAAAGTACTAGGCAATGGTTATACCACGTTGCGTTATCGACAACAGCTCGTTCTTGAGAAGTTGTAGACTTATGTCATTCTTCTTCGAAAAGAGTGTGGCAAAGGTGTCCTATGCTTCCTTCGGTGTGGTGACTTAAATGTTAGAACATTTCTTCTTCAACTGGGGACTGTAGGGCAAACATTGCTTTTCCTACTTTGATCTTCTATTTTCACAAAGCACCATTTATGTCATCTTCTGGTTGCGTAACGTCATTACCACCGATGACTTCCTAAAGGTCTTGGCCTTGTAAATAGGACTCCATGTATGTTGCCCACGTGTTGTAGTTTTGGTTGTTGAGCTTCATGATTTGTCCAAGTATTTGAAGAACTCTCATCGTGTTGGCAAGACTTCGACTTTACTTACTTCCCTTTTCAAACTTGGAGTACTAAACTCACAACGTGCACAGAGGACTAAACTCCTCACAACTCAAGATAGCTCTACTAAGTTCAAAATAACCTCTCAACATTCTCAAGAAATCTTTTTTGATGTGGAAGATCAATCAAAGCTACATCTGCAAAGCATACTTAGAATTTCAAGAGATCTTACAACTTAGGCTCTAATACCAAATGTTGAACAAATTTAGGGCACACAAGTCCTAAATAATGATGCCAAATGGAGAACTCATAATAAACTACAACACTTTATATATTACTCACAAATTAAAGAGAAATACAACACTAGAATATACCTTACAAACAGCATTCACACTCTTTCAAGAAGAACACACAAGGCTACAAAAGCCAAATTCACAAAAAACTACTCACTCATAGGACTTATTGTCTTGTTTTTCCTTCACTTCTCAATGGATTACAAAGTTTACAAGGAGGGGTATATATAACATCACAATTACAATAATAGCCACATATTATCCTAGATATAAAAATAAATTCAACATTTGTTACCACACATGTATGCCACCACCTACACCTCTCACTAAAAAATCTACACTTAATTTAGGAAAGTTTTAATAGTAGACTTATTAAGTTTATCTTCATTGGGCTTGGGTTAAGCTGTTGGGCTAGTGTTGATTCTTTAACACTAGCAACGAGATATTTGGTTATTAGTCTTAATGTATACATCGTTGTTAAATATAATCTAAGAATGTAATAAGCTTCGTCATGCAGAATTTGAATATTTAAAATATAAGAGGCTCTTCAAAGATTCTTAGACCAAAGTGAATAAGCAACATGCATATCATTTTAGATAATATGTCAGAATCATTAAGTGTAAGGAACTTATCGTCAACAAAAATCAGGCGTAGATAACTATTCCCACTGACCTTTATATATATGCATTTAATCAACAAACATTCTCCTCAAAGCTATACTCGGTGACTGTCTTATCCAATTTGAGGTACTATAATCTCGATGTTTGTCTAAGTACTCCAAATCATCATAAAGTTTCTCAACGTAACAATAAACTTGAAAGCAATCTACTTGCTACGCCAAGTCCAATTTCATCATTATGATATTCAACATGAGAGATACATTTAATATGTAATAACGTCTCATTCATCGTCAAAATTGTAGAGCTACTAGGATTGCTCAAGGCTAAAGAAAACAAAAAAGGCAACTATCATTATGCATCACCAATTTCTTGGCCTAACCAATGATCTTAAAATTCTATGATTATTGCACTGCTAGGGTCCTATGAGCAAGTATAGAACTTGTTTGCACGTAAGGGCAATTTATCAAGCATCATAACCAAATGCATCAATCCCACTTCCAATAGGATAGTGCAAGACCATGTAGTTCATAATACTCAATAAAATCCTTTCACTAGTCTAAGCATCTTACCAAACAATTAATTATCAACAAGATAAATCAATTGCCCGTATGGATCTGAGCAATATAATAAATACATAACTTTATCTATAACATTTCAAATTATTATTTGACCATAATATGGGTTTAGTAATTATGCAAGTCCATATATAATTATTTCCAATATTCTCCAACTTGCACTACATAATCAATAACAACAACACTCATATAATACAAAATGCCAAATAATTATATAAATAGCTAAAATATAGATAAAGATGATAAGCGTAAGCTCCAAGCATCCTACCAAGCAATAAAACTATCAATAAGATAATTGTATTACCCTATGGACCTTCAAACATAGTCAATAGATTTAAATTCATCCTTATACATACAACATAATCAACGTATATAAGTTTATCATACATACGCACAATCTATTATATGACAATGATATGTGAGTTAAGTGATTATGCTAATTCACAGATAAATATTTCCAATACACTCCCACTTGGATAGCATAATCAGAAAAATATAACACTCACACAATATAAGATATCAAATAATAACGATAATCAAAGAATGGATATACTTGATATACTTGTAGCTCAAGCTTTACTATGTCAAGCACTTGAGCATCTGATAAATATTTCACTCACTACCAACAAATATGACCATGGATGCCTCAACATAAACATGAATTAGGCATTAAAACGACAAACACTAAATGGCCATTTCAAAATTTAAATCGATACCCATATTATGGGCTTTTTTGGCATTGCTTTTGGAGGCTATTTTTACCTTCTATAACTGCCTACAACAGTTTAGGATTTTAGTAAATGCTATTTCTAAAAAGTTGCTTCTAAAAACTGTTACGTAGTAAGAAAAGTTGAGAAGCAGACCAGATTTTGCTTTTTTACTGCAACTTCTACTTTTATAATTTAAAATTATTAAACCAACCTTAACAATAATATATAATTCCCATTCTAGCAATTTTTATTTAACAAATTAAAAGAAATCAAATAAAAAACAAAACGCATTACTTTTCAAAAAAGAAAAAACAAAACCTATTAGAAATAAATAATATAAAAATTCAAATAAATCAAAACAACTAATTCAAATAACACACTATGAATTAGAGTGATTTTTTAATTTAATTGAAATTAATATAAGCAAACATATAAATATTAACATTACATTTTAGTATTTTAATGTGCAAATATTACGTATTTTAGCTTTAAAATTAAAATTAATTAAAAAGTAAATGCATATATATGCTTAGTAAAATATGTCTACTTTCGTCATTGTATATTTTCACAATGATTTTATATATAGTTTATCAAATACATGCAATTCTGTTTCTGATTCTCATAGCATCTTTGAAAAAAATTTATCAAAAGCCTATTTGCTTATGGTCTACAACATTGTACAGCAAAAGCACAATACATTAGAAGCTACAACACAGTACAACAATGCCAAACTGACCCTATATGTTTAAAACTAACAAATTACTTGAAGAATTCAATAAAATATGATCATATAATATTGAATATCAAACATGCGTAATATATTCTAGTCCTAGATTAGTGAGAATGAAACTATCTAGAAAATATATAAAATCAATAAGACAAACAAATAATTAATATAAATATTTTTTGGTAGCTTACGATGTGTCCATATAAGAAGTGAGTACATACAAAAGGTCTCTGTCAAAAAGAGAAAAACAATAAAATTACGAGAGATACAATGATGCAATTAAACCGGGCAATTGGACATGTTTAGAGTCACTATTGTTAAATTCTCACAATTAAATATATCACGTAAAATCAAATTATAAACTAAAAATTTCATGGCATTCAATTACTAAACAAATTGTATACATAATGCCTAGGAAAAATTTGTTTGAATAATTGTGAGAATTAGCCATCCATAAAATATATCATAAAAAATGTAAATTAACATTAACATCATTTTATAGTGATTTAAACCCAAAAAAAAATCATATGAAAGGGAAGGAAATAGAAAATGAAGAAAAAGGGCAAAAATGGTGGTCAAAACAGACTTCAAATAAGCCCATATGTGTCGGTCAAAGTTTGATCAAAACATAGTTTTTTTTTTAAAAAAAAAAATTAGGGGCCTAGAAATGACATGTTATTTTGAGTCTCAACGGAAAAAAACGACATATTGTTTTTCTTAAATGACATCTCCTCTTAGCCCTTATAAACGACATGTTGTTTTTGCATCAGAATGAAAAACGGCGTGTTTCAATCGTCCTTGACCTTCAGCTTTGTAGAACGGGCCAAAACGTGACCCCGCGACTGACCCGACCATATCTTGGCCTTTGGAACTCCAGTTTTGACGATTTAAAGGTATTTTTCTCAAAAGTTCATCCTTTTTAGATAAAATGCTTGAAAATTTGTGAAAATCTAAACACTATTTTGCCATTTTTAAGCTTCAAAATGGTGTTTGATATTTCAAATTGGCCTAGAAAACACATGAAATTAATCACCTCTAACATATACACAAATTTTCAATCGTTAACACCCAATTATTTGGACAAAAAATTCATTTTGAAAAATTTAGGTTTTGAACCCAACAAAAAAAGAATGACCCGAAAAGTCAACAAACTAAATAGTGAAACATATACCAACAATCATGAAAATTGATAACAACGATCAATTTTAAATATTTTTAACCTCAGCACATAATTATTTGGGCAAAATCACAGTTTCAAGGAACGAAACTTTAGAACCCACAAGCAACAAAAAAATTTGACAGTCTTAACACTACAATAGGATGCTTCGACACCAATTGTGGAAAGTAAACAGATCCATTTAGTGTATAAGACATATCAAATATTAAATGGTTCGTGGGTTACCTATAGGAAGTGGTGGTGTCATCATCGAGGTGTCGAAACTTACCAACCGAGAGAGGGCTTAAGGGTGATGAACTTTCCTCTAAATATAGCCTCTTTCAATACTTAACACACATGCAACCCACTTGCTTATGAACCACATAGCCGGGCTAATGAGACAATTAGCTTAATTACGTTTATTGAATTAAAATATGACTCTAATTTATAAAAATTCTACAAATGTCTCGTAATGATGTCATTAAAATTATTTATATGTAATTATATAATATAATATGTAATATCATTAAGATAATTACTATATCATTAAGGACATTTTAAAGATATTTTAAATATTATTTTAGATTTTAATTTTATAACAATAATTATGACACATATTGTAATTTTTTATACTAATTATACTAGAGAGGTTTTTTTGGCCCAATGGGCTTATCAAAGTATTTACAAAGGGGAGTCCGTGGGCCTCAAACTAGTCGATAAAACATGTGTCCATCCCATTATACCCCAATATTAAACACATATGCATTAACAAATTAACATTAACAAATTGTCCATAATATGCTTTAGTTCATATTAAAATGAATTACTATGATTATGAAATTCAACACAAAAATATTCTAAGCGTCGATCACGTCTATTATTTATTTGAATCTTGATATACGACTCTCTAATTTAAACTCAAGGAAGATGTTAAAGTATTTATGTAGAAACTTGAAATTGCAAATTTCTTGCTGCGTGTTCTTTGCTTTGTGTGGTTGCATAACAAGGATAGCTACTTTATGCTTTTGATTTGAATCGAATATGGAAATTCTGATCTTATGTTTCTCTTTTGGAGATTGTCCTAACTTCCTCCTATTGGTCCTTGCCTTTTGTTTTTCTTTTCTTTATTTTTATTCCGCATGTTAATCCTATCTTTGTTGAGTAGAAAGTGGAAACAAAAGAAGTTCATTTGTATCTCTTTTAAAAGAGCGAAATGGCATTGTTAGCTTAAGTAATTTTGACACATTTTGCTCTTCCCTCCGTTAGCTTCAGTCAGATTTTTGGGGCCCACAAAGGCTTTTGTTCGACATTATCATGATCCTAACATTACTAGTCTTGTATCCCTTTGATGGTTTTTTCAAGCAACATCCTGCTTTTGACTTGTTCAAAAAATTAGTCCTTCCTTGCACTTGGATCTTCCAAATGATTTCCTGTGCTTCAGCTCTAAAACTATCAGATTTAATCTAAGAGGACAAATCATAAAGAATAAACTTGTGGATTAATCTTCTAAGGTACCTCATCCTTTAAAACCAATCCGTGTTCTTGGTGATTAAATTTCCACGCATAATTATGATGTACCAGAATAGCTGCACATAGATCTATACATAGTTGCCTGTATTTGTGTTTTAACTTCCATTAGGAACTTTAATTGTAACCGATATTTTAAGTTTAAAAATTGTAGCATACGAGAGCTTTACATTTAACAACTTTTTGCTTTTCACTGTAACTGCTGAGAGCTTTACACTGCTCACAATTGTAACTGATGGATTAGAACTGAAATTCCAAACACCACCCTATTAGTATGCAAAACAAAATCAAGCATTGAACTTGTCTTCATCTTTGTCTTCATTATTTATTTTGGTTGGTTTTGAGACACTAGTATAGCATTGTCTTGTCCTTCAAAGTGTATTTTCTAAAGTTCCATTTTTTCCATAAAAAAAAAGGTTCCATTTTCATGTATCATTTTGCCCCAAGAGCCAAATTTACAGTGCGTAAGCATCATTATTTTCTGATTTATTTGTGTTTTCTAGAAAATGAAGAAAATACAGCTTGCAGACCAGTTTGCTTGAGGGTTACAAATTGGATGATGCACTTAGAATACCTAATAGAGGCATGTCAAGCCATGTAGAATAATATGGATCAAACATTTTGGAAAACAAGCATGGCGAGGTGTTGGAGATCTTCATTGAAAACCTTCGAGGGCTTGATATACATGACCAAAAATCTCACTGGAGAAAATAGAGGCAAGAGAAAAGATGTGTTGAAAAGTTATTTTGAAGTTGTTGCATGCCATTTTTACTTTTAGAAGAGTTACAATTTTATCTTCTCTCTTATTTTCTATATTCTCCTTAACAAGATGAGTGTGCAGTTGAAATCAATTTACTATCATATATGCCATATGTTAAAGTATGGTGACCCAAATTCAGTTTGGTCCGACCCGAAAAGCTTACGGTGCGACATATTATGGAGAAAAGCAAAAAATGGGATTTTTCATGAGATTTGTAATGTAGCGGAGGGATCAGGGCGATAGGCCTGATCCTGTAGCCCACCATTGATCTTGTCGGGGTACGGGGGTGGAGCCCTCGCTGTACGGACCGTTATTGTTGGGCCGTTTTGTTTATGTTTTTGGGCCCATAAGGTTTTACCTATACCTATATATATGATGTATTGCGTTAGAGCTTCATGATTAGCGAATTTTCAGCCTCTTTAGCGCCTCCATTGTAATCTTCATGAGTTTAGTGATTTTCTTCTCCTCTGTCTATGGTTTTTTCTTATTTTGGATTTTCACGTAAATTCTTTGTTTTTTTTTATCTTTGTTTCTATCGCATTAATTTCGTAACACCATATACGACAATTTTATACTAGGATGAGTATGCAGTTGGAATTAATTTACTGTCATATATGCTATATATGACAATTTTATATTATAATATATTTTTATTTTATGTTATTATAATTAAAATGTATAGTTAAAACATCGTTGTAAAAGCTTACGACATGTCTAATATGGGGAAAAAAAACAAAAGAAAAGCAACACAAAAGTCAACGACAAGTGGGTGGAAAGCTAGCACAGTCTCCAAAAGAGAACATGAAAAGATCAGAGTTTCTTTGTGCTGTTCAAATCATAGCAATAAAGTAGCTGTCCTAGTTATGCAACCACACTGCCTAGAAAAGGTGCAAAAATGTGACCAGCAAAACCCAAAAACAAGGAGCAAGAAATTTGCAATTGCAGTTTTCGGTATGCATACATCAATATCTTCCTTGCAGTTCTAGTTTTAATTTGTAGTGCTTAATTTGAGTTTAAAATTAGAGATAGTAGTAGATCGAATTTCATAAATAAATTAGAACATTCTATGACATATCCGATTTTGATTGCTTTGATTATTTTCTTTTTGGGACCAATAGTATGACAATATTATAAAGTATGTAAGCTACCAATTACAGTATATTTTGAGGATTTGCTCTGAATCCCTCGTGTAGGTGCGCTTGGCTTGAAGAACTAAAACGAAGGATTCATTATAGGATCTTATAGCTAAATCAATCGGTAACAAAACCTATTTAAGGCTCGTTTGGCTGTTTTTAGTCCGTAGAAGAAGACAAGCAAAAACTACAACTTTTCAGTAACTATTTAGAATCATATTTTAAAATGTTTTGATGGGTCAAATGGTTTCAATTTTTTTTAAGTTATAAAAATGTTATATGTAAGCTTATAATGAATTATTAACACTTTAGCACAAGTTTCAAAATCTATTTCAAAATATTTTTTTGAGAAATTATATTTTGTAGCCTTTAAGTACTTTTAGAATGCAAAAATGCTTCTGACATATCATCAAAATATTTTCAAAAGCAGCTTTTGGACCTAACAAGCTAAAAATAACTATTAAGAAGTCCTCCCAAGTAGGCTATTAGTTCAAGCCTTAAAGACTCCAATATGTCTCCTTTCAAAGGGGTTTGCATGTTCAAGTCTTAAGGAATTTCTTGTCCCTCAAATGATTAGCAGTGTCACGGGGCATGTAAATAAAAAATTTCAAAATCAAGTCCCAGCCCAACAATGATATTTTTGCCACGAACATTTGAATAGGAAAAACATGTGCTAAAGTATTGTCCCTGATAATGATTAGAACACAGTTTGAATCTAATCCTATACTGTTTTATGATAGTTTACACTTCTCTTTCGCTTATACGGTTATAAGATGGTCTTTTAATGTTTATAGGAGTGCTTTTTGTTGATTACAAGAATGAGAAAGCATAGACCCCAAAACCTATACAAAGTATATGAGTGCAACAAAGAGAAATCACAAAGAGGAATAGGTTAAAAGAATATGCTAAGGAAACTTTTAAAATTAAAGAGTACTATTTCCAACATCTAAGTAACCTATTTTTTTTTTGTTCAAAAAAAAGGGGGATTTCTCTGAAGGAGCTTCCGATAGTGTACATTTTAAAATCGTTAAATCTGATCAAAATTATTTGTTTATGCAAATCTAACAGTTGAAACATAGATTTCTACTAGTGCTTTTTTTTTTTTCGGTTTCTCTAAAAAAATAGGGGGATTTCTCTTATGGAGCTTTCGCCGATAGTGTATGTTTTAAAATCGTTAAATCTGATCAAAATTATTTGTTTATGGAAATCTAACAGTTGAAATATAGATTTCTACTAGTGCAAATTTTTTTTTTCAGGTTCCCACACAGAGAAATTGCCAAAAAAGAGACCCTTAATATATCTTCTGCAGAACAAGCAACCTATAGCTTAAGGTCTTATTTTCCAATCCCTTTGCTACACATTTTAGTCATGGTGTGAGGACAAGCTGGTCAGGAATCAGGAGTTCCTTTATATTGAAACCTGAAGGGCCAGAAAGGTAAGGTATGAATTGACATATCAAGTGAGTTATACCCATCATAAAAAAAAAATGACATCAGGAGGAAAAAAAAAAATTGAGTTATATACCCATCAAAATTTTCTTTACATGGTGACAAAATGAGCCAACTAGTTATTGAGAAGGAGGGTCATAGTTTCTGACTTCTCTGAGATAGGATAATAGTAAATACATTGGACAGCTTGGGAAAGTTCAAGAAGAAAAAACAAGTGAAAAATCTCTACTTTGGTTATTGGGGTTGAAATATTGGACATTAACATGTGACATCACTAAGGACAAATTGGGAACCAAAATGAATATGTATATGTGTGTGTGTATATTAATTTTTGTTTCACTTGGGCTGTGCGGCAGAGGCAGAGAGCCTATTCAAGATGCACTACTTCCTGACAATGTTAAAAGTACCCTCAGGACTTTAATTTAATCATGGTGTGAAACTGAGGAGCTTTTGACCTTCATTCACTCATGCTTTGGCACCTCAAAAACCACACCATCTTAGTGTAGAAAATCCAAAAGTAAAGTTTAACAAAAAAGGAAGCAGAGAAATAATCACTGGAAGAAGATCCAAAGCTATCTATTCCATTCTCTTTCTCTCTCTCTCTCTCTCACCTCTTTTAGTCTCATTCTCTCAGCAAAAGACTAAACAAGCTTTTGGTGTTAACTCTTATGCTTTCCTTTCCCTTGTTCAACCATACTTTCTCTTATGCTCTTGCTTCATTTTTTTTCAGCTTGGTGAATTTTTGCTTCCCAAATTGCATTTGCCTAAATCACTCTTTAACTCATTGTGTTTTCATCCAATCTCATATTTCACAAAGTACTTCAAACAAACACAAGCACACAAAATCTTCCTCTTCATAAATCATTTTCTTGGCCATACTCAACACAAGGATGAATGATCAGCTTCAACCAATGGTGGAGGGGCCGCCTGCAGGAGCGTCGTCAGACTCAGACCGGTACACGCATCGGTCGATAGAGACACTAGTGGTGGTTTTAGCAGTGATCACTATTGTTGGTGTCATTGCAGGGATCATAGCGCGGCTATGCGGCGGAAGGCATTTTGGTGGGAATGGAGAGCATGACATAGAAGGGTGGGTTGAAAGCAAGTGCAGGAGCTGCATTGATGGCGGAATCCCGGCTGCTGCAGCCCCTGCTGCTTCAGCAGAGGAGTCAAAACCAGCACCACCAACACCAGCACCAGCACCAGCAGAAGAAAAGAAGTGAAACATTCATGAGATACACATCAGGGTCAGCTTAAACATTCAATTAGTAGTACTAGTCCATATCATTTAATGTTTTTTATCATATTTAACTTTTCCAGGTACCATATATGTTATATTGTTAGAAAATAGTAACGTTAGTTATAGTGTAAACTGATTCGTGTGTTCTCTATGACAAACTTTTTTTTCCCCTTCAATGTACTGGCTTTCAATTATTTTTTTTCCTTCAAGTTTTTAAGTTTTATTTCTTGCTATTCATTCCAGTAATACAGGAGACGCTAGCTTGATTGTTAATGGGAAATGCCGTTTTTGACTTTTTGCCGTTTGATTCCATAACATAGACTAGGGCTGTTAAATTGGGCTTGATCAGATTTTTTTGTTAACAACTTATAAGAATGTCATCCAAATGCACCTTCACTTGTTAAAATAACATCTTTATTAGAAATTGAGAATTTATTAAAAGACTAAGTTATCCTTTCTTTAGAAATGAAACTTGCCAAGTATTATCCCAAAACTCGCCAAGTTTTGTCATGGAACTTGTCGAGTTTTGTCTTAGAACTTGCCAGTTATGGAACCCGTTGGAACCCACATTTGGTCGCCGGAGTGGGGTGCCATAGGTTTTAATTTAAAACCTACCAGATTCTAACATATTATTTTTTTAAATAAAAAAACACCGACTACCTCCGGTCGCCAGCATAAGTGACGGATTGTAACTTACTAACTTCCAACTTAAAACCTATTAGATTCTAACATTTTTCTTTAACAAAAAAAGGCCAACTATCTCTGATTGCCGGCGGGAGTGTCGGGTTGTAGCTAATTAGGTTTCAATTTGAAACCTACCAGATTCTAAAATATTTTTTTAAAACAAAGAAGTGCCAATAACCTCTGTTCGCCGATCCAGGTGCCAGATTATACCATGTCAGGTTTCATCACGAAACTTGTTAGATTCCATCTAAAAAATCATTGTAACCACCAAATTAAATATAAAATAATCAAGAAACATCCAAAAATCTAATTGAAACAAATTAACAACAAATCTATCATCTAAAAATGTAAAAAATGTAATCAGTCCAAAATTTACGCATTAGAAAATCATTGTCCAAAACAATAAAACCAAACAAAAGATTTTAAAGTATACAAACAATAACAGTTCCTCTACAATCAATTGGCGCTATCTCTATCTCCCTTGGCACGTTGGAGATGCTGATGCTGATGCTAATGCTAATGTTGTACAAGCCTCGGAATAGTTCAAGAAACCTAGGGAAAATGAAGAAAAGAAAGTGAGAAAAAGGAGAGAGAGGTAGATCTGGGGGATAGAGAGAGAGAGAGTCAGATCAGGGGTTAGAGAGAGAGCCAGATCGGGGGTTAGCAGAGAGATTTTCTCCAATTTCTAATCAACTAAACAACTGTACGAAAATTTATAGAAATTCATTGACGATGTAATAAAGCTAACCTTCAGAGTTTCAAAAATCATCATCAATCTGACTTCATTGTCGATCCGGAAGGACTCGCTGATGGCAGCGGAGCCAACATGTTGCCTTGGTGGCGACTCCCTCCTTCAACACTGTCATGCCCCGGAGTACGGGAGATAACGTGATAGATTATTTAAATTAATTAAAAAGAAGATTTAATTAAAATAAAAAATTTTAGGGGTTAAATTAAATAATAAAAATGTGAAAGTTTCAAAACACATTTTATAAAAGAATTCATAAACATTAAGCAGGTGAAATCATTAAACGAATGATAAAATAATAAAGAACCGCGAGTATGGGTCTCATTAACCCACAACTTGTGCACACACATAGTACTGACAATATAGTAATACAACCATAGTCCAAGCACAAAGAAAGTTAAAAACATTACATGCCTTGTTCAATTAATACAAATAACATACTAATCCTTCTACTGCTCCTGATTCTTGTTCGTTGATTCCTCTTTGAACCTAAATGGGAATCCACCTAGAGAGGGAAATTTAAAAAAAAACAAATAAAATGTGAGCGAAAGGCTCAGTAGGACTATATTTTAATAAATCATTTAATTTAAAGAAAAGTCTCACTATTCGGGGAATTATTTAAATGAAACATTGAATAAATAAATAAATTTAAATAAAACCGTTCTTACCCAAAACAGTTTATTCGATCGACCAGAAACATCATTTTCTTTTCCTAAGCAAATCATAAGGATATCACCACCGTAGTGGCCCGGCTGGGTTTCGGGTCCTGCCCCCAAGGTCGATCGCTACACGACCCTATCTCTGATATGGCATCATGCCCTTATGTTTATTTTCATCATTATTCAAAACCCATTTACCGAGTATGATCATTTACATTCATTATGAAGTTCATTTCAGTTCACGGTTTATTAAAATATAACTGATAAATTCATTTTCAATCAACCGTTGAAAACATTTTCATACAAACCCTTTTTAAAGCCAAATCATTTTGAAACTGGGCTACCAAAGAAAGGGTAGAAGTCCTACCTCGATACTCGTATCGGTGCCCCACACCGTAATCCCGGTCTGCTATACGTTAGCTCTGTGGAACCACGAACGATCCTAGATACACACTAAGTCGATCAATATCTAGTTTGAGACATTCTATATTACTAAACCATTTCATGATGTCCTAGTGTGCCATTGGTATCTTTAAAATCATTTTATAAGGTTGGAGTTTCAATCGGGGTTCAAAACAGTGAAAACGGGTGAAAAATCACAAAATTTTCCCATTCCCTGTCGGCCTGCCGACACCCTGCTTCGGCCGGCCGAACTGTGCAGTTCGGCCTGCCGAAAATCAAGTCTGGTCGGCCGAACATTTTCCAGGTTCGGCCTGCCGGACAGATGAATCCGGCCTGTCGATCATTTGAATTAGGCCTGCCGAACTGGAAAAAACCCAGAAATCCCAGCCACGGGTTTTGGTTCTCCCAAAATTCAAATGTTGATTTTAACCTGTTTTTTCTCAAATCCCAGACATGGAAAACAATCATAGATGATAGAAAAACATGTTTGGACACTTTTGAACTCATTTAAACAAGATTTGAACACAAAAATCCCAAAAATCTAAAAATGGGAGAAAATGAGGAAAAATAAAAAATCTTGAATCGAATCAGTTTTTCTTCAATCCAAGCTTAGATTCTAGGTGTTCTAAGTTCCTTTAACTCAAATCAAGGGTTTTCTAAGCTCAAACAAACTTAGATTTCAAAAATGCACAAAAATTAAAATTTTTTAAAAAGTTTAGAAATTTCAAAACTAACCTCGAATTCAAGCTTCAATTCACATTTTTGGTTGCCAAATCACATCCCCGAGCTTCCTACTTGCTAACCCGAAGCTTGGATTCGAATTTTGATTCAAAACTTTGAGTGAAATTGAGAGAGAAGAGGAGAGAGCGAGAGAGAATGAGAGAGAGAGACACGGGTGATAAAGAGAGAGAGAGTGAGAGTAAGCCAAAGAGAGGGAGAGGAGAGAGAATAAATAGAGAGAAACGGTGGGTGGTTTTACTGTACGAAAACCAAGTGCCACCCATGGTTTTGTAAAACGGAATATTTTTAACATTTTACAAATTGTTGTGTCTTAAAACTCGAAATAACATTTTAAAATAATAAGGAATCATTAGAATTCATTAGATTAACAAAACAAATTAAAATTCAAAATTTAACCAAATGATCAAATTAATGTTGAAACATTAATTATGGCACACTAATTCATCATTTTACATTACAATAACATTAAATCAACTCCGGGGCGTTACAAACGCTGCGAGGAGAATTTGTAGAACGGCTCATACTAGACATCTGTACCATTATCCAACAAAATGGAGCAGTCGGCGTCGATGAGTTAAGTCACGACGAGACATGGAGTCGATGGTTTTGGGATGGTGAGCTCTCATGAAGAGTGATAAAGATCTGAAATAAAAGAGATTGAAGAGAGAGAAAGGGACCAACAAGGACTACGGCGTCCACCAAGAATGAAATGAACACCAATGATCCCCTCCTTTGGTGCTATGGGGAGAATTCGTAGAACAGCTCGTACTGGACATCCTTGCCGTTGTCCGGCGAGACAAAGTTGCTAGCATCAAACGGCGTTGATGAATTAAGCCACGATGAGACATGGAGTTGGCGGTTTTGGGATGGTGAGCACGCATGAGGAGAGAGAGGGATTTGAAAGAAAAGAGATCGAAGAGAGAGGAAGGGGAGAGATGGAAATCATGTGAAGAAGGAAGAATTTGAAAAAATAGCCGAAAAAAATTCAAATTGGATAAATGGCTTCTTTTTTTTTTTTTGGCACTAAAAAATAGGTTTTTTTAACAGAAAAATTGCTTCAGTTTTTTTTAGAAAAAAAAGGAAAAGAATTATAGTGAGGAGAGGAACCTCAACAGGATAAAGAAAAAAAACACTGGAGTTGTTTTCCTATCCAAAAAGCTTATTTTTTAGTCCAAAAAAAAAAGAGGTCATTTATCTAAAATGGCCTTTTCTTAAAGCCATTTCTCAAAATGCCCAAAGAAGAGAGAGAGAGTGAGGGACATCTCGGTGTGTGTTAGTGAAATTAGGGTTTGTTTTCTATCGGGACAATTATGTCATTTAATAAATCAAAGTAAAAATAAAATAATTATAAAAAGACAGTTTTGAAAAGTACAAAAAAGAGGCATTTTTAATAAAAAGTACTTATAAACAGGCATTCCATGTAGTTTTTTCTCTTTTTTTTTACCCATACATATAGCTTAACCTTACTAGTCATATTGAAATATAAAAAAAAATAACTTTCTATTACAAATAGCAAAAATTAAAATTAGAGCAAGAATTACTACGTCGTTTGTAGCATAAAACATGAACACTATTTAATTGTGTAATTTTATTATTCTTAAATATTCTAAAAAAAATTCCTATATTTCAATCTCACTCTTATGTTTGTGTAGTGTAATTTTTATTTTTTCCCCCTCAAGGGGACATTTGGTATCAGAAGACATCATTGAAATAAGCACACCATGTTTGGTACTTTTGGGCATGATTTTAGCCAAATATATAATATTAGATCTTCCGTTTTAGATGACTAGGTATGATATAAAGTATTTTTCCACGATTAACCGTTAGGAAAATACTTTGGTACATCATAGCAGAAGGAATTTCTTTAGGCATCTTGATGAGAAAAGTACAGAAGGACTCTAATTCTTCACCATTACAAGGCCGTTGCTTTTTCAAAAGCTAAAAACTTTTGTAAGCTTTCACTACATAATCTGTTGCCCATTTTTGAAGCAAAGGCTCGCCAGACTAACCGTTACTAGTTCCCCTTTTTTTTTTATCCGATTATTTTTCCCTCAAAAAGATAAAGGGCATGTAAAGGCAACTCTTAGACTGGGCCATCAATTTTGAACAGTTTCTCCACAAACACTTTTATTTTTCTAGTTGGCCAAAGTTGTGGCCTCATTTAGGACCGCTTGAAAAAAGCCCTACCACTAGCAGTGTTAAATTTTCATCATGTTTTGTTAAATTGTCATATTTTCATCACTTGATATGATTTTGATAATGTAATTTAACAATTTAAATTTGTGTCTTACGATTTTTTTTTTTCATATATCACATTTAAAACACTTCTGATATAGCCAGCTCTAAATCTTGAAAAAGTAACATTTTCTTTCCTTGATTTCTCTTTTGTAGCTTCATTTTTTTTTCTAATACACATAATTTTAGTCTTGAACTATGATTAAGTGGAAAAAAAATGTCTATGGGATGTATACTATATGTTACCCTGTGACAAAATTTGTACAACCAAGTATAAGAGGGCCTTGGTTAATTCTCAGCAACTATAAATATATTTACTTGAGTCAAGAACTATATATAGTGTCATATATATTGAGTTTTAACCCTGTTTTATCTATTTATACTGATAAAATATACCAGTCAGGTTAAATGAAAAATTAAAACAGAACTGAACCCATAATGGAATATTGTTGCAAATACGCAAAACTCCATAAATAAAATATGAGTGTAATTTTTATTTATGAACACAATGAGATACAATAAGATAATTACACTAATTATTACCATGAGTTTCTTCTACTGCCATCAATGTTGTTGTATGGTATATAAAATCATAGTAGTATAAATTTGCCTTATTTTGCTGATAAACCATGTACCAGAGTTAGACTATTGCTATAATTCAATGTGTTATAACTATTGGTATACGCATAAGATTCTTCTTGTTGCATCAAAGCAAGAATCACAAAATTTTCCTTCTTCTCATTAACATTGTGGGGACACCGTTCCTACATTCGAAACCTCAACGTTGCTGCACTCGGCTTTGGCTTCCTCTTCCTCTTCTTTTCCTCCGCGTTTTAGGTCAATCTCTTGCAGAATTATTTCTTGACATGGGAAGGTTTTGCTGCAATCGAACTTTATTGCCACCGGTGAAGCGCTTGTCCCCATAATGTTCTTGTAGAGAACATTTTTCACTTGAACTGCCTTGTGCTGGATGATTAACTCATGATTTAGACCATATTCAGTCAAGGAAATAAAGGGTTGATTTTGGATTTTAATTTAATTTTTTTGTTATTACCTGTTGTTTGCATGGCTCATCTTGGTCACAATAGTTCTGATCTATTATAATGGGGTTGTACACATCATTCATTTCTATGTTAGCAAATGTTATGTTGGCTGCAAATCCTGACCCTCCCTGTGCATTACAAAGAATGGACTAGTTTAGTATTGCATTTTGCAAAAAAGTTTGTTTATATTATGCAATTCTTGAATTCAAATCATCAGAGAGAGGAGACGAGAAATATCCCACACCAACTAGGTTGGCACTCACTCGAAGACCCTATCCCGCTTCAAGTCCCCTATTTAAGCTTTACTAAATAAAATCAAAATACATAAAAAATTCAAACAACCAAGACCACTACCAGAAGCAGGAAAAGGATAGTGTATGATCCAAAGAAAAAGTAAAACCGGAAGAGCCTAAAACTTAACAGAATCTATAGGCATTGAGTTCCCAATGTGTGAATGGAACGACATAAGCAGGAGCATAAATCGACCTTTTTGGATTCCGATCATAAACTCTAAAAGAACCAAGATGTGGGGTTCAAGAACTTTTCAAATTGTACCTGCCATGTCTTGATCCTTACTCCATTTGCTGTGCCAGTAAGCTTAGCTCGTTTGAATGTCACTCCTGAAACAAAAGCCTCCGAATTCTTTGCTCCCAAGCTTCCAATACTGAGCTCAAAATGAAAATTCAAGGCATAATGTTAATAGGGTTCTTGAAATTGGAAATTTAAAAAAGTTAAAATTTTGTGTTCAAAGTTTAAACCTGATTCCATGGCCAGGTCCACATTCTATGTCTGAGACTTGCAAATTTTTAGACCCGCTTACAATTGAAATGCAGTCATCACCTTCATCAAACATATTTTTATATCTATCAGCAATTTTTTAAGTTCAACGACATTAACTTTTTCAGATTTTTATAGCTTAATTTCAAGCATGTATATGTATGTATGTATGCACACCTGTTCCAATGACACATTTTGAAATCTGCATGTTCTGAGTGTCTGTAACATGAATCCCATCAGTGTTTGGGCTTTTCTCTGGTGCCGCTACTGAGAGATTGTAAGCTTGAACATTGACGCATTTCTCGAACGAGATATGAATTTGTTGCGCATCTCGGATATTTAGGTCCTTAACTACCAAATTCTTGCATTCGTAGAAGGTGATTGCCTGCCCAAAAATATTTTCCAGGAAAATAATTCAATGAGGTTTTCATAGTATGCAGTCAGAAAATAGTTATACAAATGTATGCGACGTGGTAAACATACCGTTGGTGCACCCTTACAAGGCTGCAAATGAATTGGAAGACAAACACAAAATCAGCATTTGATCATTAAAGCGAAAAAAAAGAGAGTGAAATTATAGGATCGAAATATGGATGACATACCAAATCTTTGTTGATTTTGCATGAGTTTTTCCACCATATCTTTCCATTGCCAGTGATGGTTCCACCACCATAAACGACTAAATTCTCAACTCCGTCAAATTTAAGCCAATGTCTTTCATCCTCCTCGTAGTCTGATCGGTCATCAGAAGCTTCTAAGGTTCCCAGAATCTGTAAATTTTCCAAAAAATAGTGAATGACATATATTTGACATGTATGGATTCAATCCTTCCGTTTTACTTCTAAGAGGTTGCATGTTCTCACTGGGGTTTTGGAACTTACCTTCACAGTAATTTTGGATTCACAAGGACCTGAAAATCTAATTGGCTTTAGACGATAGTTATTGTCCTCAGGCACAACCATGATCGCTTCTCTTTTATAGGAACAAGCTGCGTTCCAAGCCATTTCAAATGCCTGAAAGAGATCCAATTCAAAATTTAAATATAACCCTTGTAGATACACATGACATAACAATCAAAATTAGAAAAAATAAATAAATAAAAAACAGAGAAAATATGTACCATAAAATATACGTACATAACTACTTTAAAAAATATATATATGTATATAACTTGGAAGAATTATGCATATATAAGCTATACTAGCTAGCTCCATGTGAACCAAAATGGAAGCAGAGAAGAAATAGTTGGTTAATCAACAAGAATTTTTAAGTAGGATAACACAAATTTTCTTCTTATTTTCATCAAGTTCTGTTAAACTGTCATATTTTTTTTAATCTTATACATTTATAATATTATCTAACAGTTTAAAAATGTGTCTTATTAGTTTTTTTCATTCTACTATCTCAATATTAGTGGACCGAAATTAAGTTCTTACCTCTGTATCATCGTGAGATCCATCACCTTTGGCTCCATATTTCTTGACATTCACCTCCTTAACAGACGTAGCTAGAGTTGAACCAACATTCTCCGGAGTCAGAACAGTGTCAGAAGTCTTCTCCTTGATCAATCCCTTGAACTTTCCATCTTCAAACATGTTGAAGTATGAAGGATAAGCTTGGAAATGATGATCATCATCACCACTCCCAGCTGTTTCCTCAACATGATAATGGTGATTAAGTGGGACCACCTCTTGCAAGTTGCTCAAGTTACATGACACAAAGGATAGCAATGTTATGATAATGAAGAATATGGAGAGAAAATAAAGCATTTGAGAAGAAGCCATAATCTTGTAATGTAGATTATGCTAGAGAAAAAAGTTGATAAGGGACATAAGTATAAGCTAAAATTATAATTTTTTTTTTTTTGATGACATGATATATGATGGGCTAAATTGCTATATTTATAGAGAGAAAAAAGGAAGTTGAGGACGGCGTGGAGTTGGCTTTTTTTTTTTTTTAGGGCATTCTCCTTCATGACTCTTCTTTCAGGTATGGTTTCAGATACTTGAGAGATTTAGACCTTTTTCATTGGGCAAAATCTGACTTTTGCCCATACAGGCTTGTTTTGATATGGAAACCTACATGCAATATCAATACTGACATATTTGACCATTTTTATGAAATTGCTGATTTAATGGATATTGGTTTGCAAATATGAAAAGTTGATAGTAATCGTAATTGAATTTTGCTGAACAAACAAATGATTTTAATAATGTTTATGGCCCTTTGTGCAATAGATACTTTCAAGCAGAAAGTCATGACATGAATGACTTTGTCTTTCCCATAAAGGAAGTTACAAGTTATTATAGCAATTGAGAAATATCATGCGTTAAGTTAACTTTTTTTAAATTCATTAAGCTAAACAGTGACCAATCTCTTAATCCTTTTACCTTAAATGTTGTTAGACTTATTTGATTAATCTAATTAGCTTTGCGTGAAATGAGTACTTTATTTTATCGTACGTTTAAAGTATGTGTGAATAAAAATCACTAATTGCATAGAACTAGAAGTCGTAGTATACTGCCCATGCATATACATATACATATACATATATATATATATATATTTACTTATTTATGACTATTTATTCATTTCAACACATGAACCCCGTTGCGTAAAATTGGAAAGACTTCAAGACCCGGGAAAGTTTTGTAGAATAGAATATACATCCCAATCCCTTTTCCTTTCTTTCTTTCTTTTTTTTTTTTTTCTTTTTTTCAGATGATCTCTCTAGACAATGCTGAACACTTGTAATAGTGGATCACGTAAGATTAATATTTGTATAACACTTTTTATTATGATAAGACTAAGAAAGCATGGAGAAGTTAGTCATATGCGTGAGATTCATGTCCATGGTACATGACATCACAGATGACACATCATGCATAAAATGATTGCATTTGGATATTGCATTTTGGGGATAATTTCCCGTTGAAGGAATAGAACATCTTTTACGTGTGCATGTGGGATATCAAATAAGGTTGCCTTTTTTTTTTTTCAAGGATTTATAATTTTTTTAACATCTTTTTCTTTTGAGCCAAGCTTTCATGCAACACTTAAAAAAGGTATTTCACTGCTACACCTGATTAATCTTGTAGTCACAGTAATTACCACAAATCATTATCATATGTACAATAACGAATATTGGGTAAATATAATATTTACTCATGGTAATTGTTAATATGACAATGATACAACAAAAAAAAAGTCTGAATTAGTGTTTTTTATGAAACAATTTTCGTTTTTAGTGCTTTAAAAAAAAATTTAACCCTTTGCCTTTTGACTCAATTTTTTTTTTCCACTAGACTCAAGAAGTACACATCCTAAGTACACATACCATCAATTAATGCAGTTATCAAGAATCAGCCTATTAATATATCTCATGACTCAGATTAGAAATTGATGCAAGGAAGAAATTGAATTACTCAATGATCACCAAAACCTTGGAAATTGTTAATATTAAAGACTAATAATGCAAATATACATGCTTTATACATAAAATTTGATTGAAGAAAATTAGTATAGTAATCATTGGAAATGCAAATACTATGCGTACATATGTATCATGCGTGGCATTAACAGAAACCATTGAAAGCGTGTAAGAAAGGATCGTCACGTTAATTAAGCAAATATCTCTACAGATATAGAGATAAAGTTGCCGTAATATTTGTTTTAAAATAGATATGGGCCTCTGGAGTAGCTGAGTAGGCGACATATACAACTTTGCGACACTTTTTGTCGACTTAGAATTATTTCCATTTTGCCATGATGAATGTCCCTCTCTCTCTCTCTCTCTCTCTCTCTTCATGTGAGAAATAATGGTTTCTGTTATTTTTTGTCTCTTTTTTAATTGGGACGTGTGGCATGTTATATGCAGATATGTACATGTAAAAAAGAAAATGTAGTTTTAAAACTAATAAAGTCCAAGAGGTTTTTTCAAAGGCGATCATATATAATCCGGGTTGTCCCAAACTTACAGAGAATAATTTCTTAACGAGAGAAAAAAAATCATTTTCTTTCTTTTACTAATTTCATCAGTTTGTCATGAGTTATAAATTGTTCTAGCCCTTGAATTTATATGCTCATTGCCTCATTCTATTTATCAAGGGACATGCACATTTGTTATCTGGTAATCAAGTGGGGTACCTTTTTTGTCACAAAAAAAGTTGAGTTACATTAATTAATAATCATTGGCAGGCCTAGGTGTACAAATTTTAGAGATTATTAGTGGTCATACATGCTAATTAGGTACACAACTAACTTATCATGGAGTTTTTGGCAACACAATTACGGTAAGAAAGAAGGAGATGAGATCACACACTTGATCTGCCGTTGAGGTATTGATTAAGGTGATAATCTAATTCAATCATAGATATGATTAAATCTACCAAATGTATGAGTCAAGTGTATGGGTATTTATCATGAAAATTAGACTATAATATGTATCAATATTATGATTGTTCTCTGATCATTTGCACACATAAAGTCTAGTTTAATTTTTCTCAAATTATTCTTTTGTTTTATATAACAAAAAAAGGTACTATTGTAGTTCTAATTTTTCAAATTTAAAAACTAAAGTAATTGATTACATCCAAGACTTAGTTTTTGGATAAAAAATGGAAAAACATAAATATCCTTAAAAAGTTGTTGTAACCCGAGATGAGCACTCGTAGCCTGGCTGCCCGAAATGGACAGCCTTTTTGTATTTAAGCAAAAATACACATGCACACTATAGCAACAACAACAGCCAATTTGTCAAGGGATGCTAATGATCATTTCTTGTACAATTACATTTTAAGTTACCGTTCTAAAGTTTGTAACTCCTTAAATACATTTCATTTCTTTCTTTCTTTCTTTGTTTAGCTGGACACATAATATGTATCCTCTTAAAAACACTTCTCAATTGTCTCGTGTCAAAGTGTTCATGATTATGTTATGCTAGGTCCCCATTAATTATTTAGTTTTCTCACATCTGGTGTATTGATTTTGATAAATCTTATTCGTAATTGAAAAAAGTAATATATATATATATATATATATATATATATATATATATATATCATGTCCTGATTGACATTTATTCTGCAAGTTCTATAAAACTATAGCTGTAAGAATTTTAGCTTTATACAATTAAAAAAAATTAGTCGCAAAGCTAGTGTCTCCTTTTTTGTTTTTTGTTGTGAAAACCTTTTGCAACAACAAAAAAGTTTCGTTGCAGAAGTTTTTTTGCGACCGAATAATAATTTTTGGCCGCAGAAGGTTTGCGATTAAAATTCAGTACCATATTCTCTTATATTGGTCACAAAAGTCACACTCACACAATAGTTTTTAGCCACCTAAAATTTTGATGATGGAAAAGTTTTCACAAAAAGGTCAATGCTCTTGTAAGCAATCTGGAATAATACTTTCATTCTTAACATTTCAATGTGAATCAAGATTTTAGTGCTTGAGCTAAGATGAATAGAAATATGTTAGGATAGATGACCTCAAAGCATATGATGTTTTGTAAATGACATATTTATAAATAAATAAAGTGAATTTATTCATTATATTTGTGTGTATATATCTTGAATACTTTATGAATATCATTAAAATTTCATAATTATCTATGCGACCTTAAATATTATATATAAGTGTTATATACAAGAGAATGATATTTAAGGATGATATTTAAAATTATCAGTAATATATAATTAATTATTCAATTAAAATATGAAATCTTTAATTAAGTGTTACTTGTGTAGGTCATTTCTATTAAGAATAAAATGATCTTATCTCAACCGTTAATGCAGTGAGTTATTAAATGAGAGCAATATATAATAAGATTATATATGACCGAGATAATGTGATATGAACAATTAATAATTTATGTTAAATATAGCAAGTTTTAATCACATCAATAGATGATCATATATAAGACAATCTTAATCTTGAGTTATTAGCAAACTTCTGTTTACGGATTTACGTCTTTTAATTTACTCAATACAAATTTGAGAATCTAATCTTATTCCTTGTATCTTGGAGGCATAATGAAGTAAGTAGCTCGAAATGTAAATATTACATGATAAAATCCACTCCTTTTATAACAAGAAACAGATAAATAATTCTCTTCAATAGTAATTCGGGGCTTAAATAATATGAGCGTTTAATTCTTGATTAAGTTCATGAATTTATTAATAATTAGAAAATCAATAGCACCCAAAGATAAAGAAGTAATTAGAGAGGTTAATAAATGTTACTTAGCTCTAATTATGAATTATGTATGAAAGATTAATTTATATGTAATGGCTACATAAAATAGACGGCTTTAAAAAATGAATAATTAAATATCTATAATTTAAAGAGTGTAGTTCCTAATATTTAATGGAGTTATATTGGAATCAATAAAAGAGTAATATATTAACTAAAGAGTTTGATTAATATATTGGTTTTACTAGAACTTGAAATTATAGGGTCTATTAGTCCCTTGCCACCCTTGTAAACACTGTTGGACAAGTAAAATTATTAGTTTAAATAATTAATTTAAAATTAATATCACTCAAAGTAGATTAATTATGAATTAATTTATATGTATTAAATAATTAGACTATTTCATAAATAAAAACAAAATAATTAATTTTGGAAGACACGCGATAGGTAGGTCCCACTATATAGGTGGCCTCCCACTATGTACGGTGCCTATGCTATCAAGAGAAACTCTCTAATGCACATCAAAACTAATTTACAAAGTTTTCATATTTAGTATTTCCAATTTCGAATAAATGTGACTTAATTCAAATATGAAAAGAATGTGGAAAAAAATGAGAATTGGTAACAAGCAGTATTCTTACCTACACTGTTATGAGAATGACACCACATACACAGAGAATCTCTTTGTGTATGGCGCTTATCACAATACCGGGAAAGGGAAACTTGTATATTTTATTTTAATTAAATATTTGATATTAAATTAAAATAAGAAGACTTTCCAAAAAAATAATTACCTTTCCTATTCTCTATAAATAGAGGCCTCTTCTATTCAGTTAAGTAGGGCCGGCAATACGAGTTATGATATGATGACACGACACGAATCCAGCATGTTTTTTTTTATAGGTTAGAGTCAAAAAAATTAACCGCGGGTCATTTTTGTGTTAACCTTAAACTAACCCGTCAAAAAATAAGTCATGTTCATGTCAATCCGTGTGACACTAAGATAACCCGTCTGATCCGCTATTAATTATTTATATATTTTTAAAATATTTTTCCCTATTATCAAATATATCTCTAAGACAAAACCCTAGCCCACTTAATCTTAAACCAAGATTCAAACTAAATTGATTTTAACTCTTGAACAATAAGAAAATGATTTTAGCTTGATCACTTGAGACTTTTTTATTTTGGTGGACTTGTTAATTTTTTGACTTATTATTTTATTGGTGTTGGACTTGTTATTTTATTGGATGTTTCTAAAAATTTTAGAACTTAATTTGTTGTTGTTGTAGTACGGAACTCATTTGATTTAAGAAAATTAGTTTTATGTTTGTTTGTATATTATATTAGTTAAGTTCAAAGCTAAAAAAAAAAAATCAAAGTAAGTATGGGTTACTACGGGTTATTAACGGGTTGCTGGTCGTTAGCGATTCATAGGTTGCATAAGGAGCAGGTTAGTACGAGTCGTGCTCATTTCATCCTGCATCAGAATAGGTCGTGTTAGTGTTGAGATTTCTCGACCCCTTTGCATCACGAGTGAGTAAGTGTTGAGGTAATTTATATAAAAATTGACCATCAACTTGATTCGTAACCCGACACGCCAACATGTATTGTCACCTCTAATTTAGAGACACTTGTGAGTCTCGGAGAGACTGAAAGTATTCTACTAAATTCTCCCCTCTAGTAGGCATGTAGAAAGAGTGAGAGAAGAAAGGTTCTTCATCCTAAAACATGTTTTGCTCATGTGTTGAGATTTACAAGTGACTTATATTAGTTGAGTGATTTTTAGAGACCATATTCCTCCAGTACCCACTTGTTTGTCCATCTGGTGCCAAAGATTAGACACAAAAGATGGTGGTTTCGTCTAAAAGAGAATGTCCTTTGCAAGCGGCTTGTTTATTTATGTATTAAAAGCGTTTTACAAAAGTTTTAAGAAAATTTTTATTATACACAATCCACACCACAAGCACATTTCCGCTATTTTTGTGAAAATCATTCTCCAAAACCAACAAAGCATCCATATATATTGTTTTGTGGCCTCTTATCCTTAATGGAAAGATAGGAACTCTAAAATCAACAGAGGTTCACTTTAAGTTGAATTCGCCTTTTAATTACATAAATCCAACCATGTATATTAATATTACATTTCATTAGCATTTAACATTAGCTATCAAAGGAGTATATTTAAATGTTTTTGGCAAAATCAGCCTTACATACATCTAAACTGAGGGAACATATGAATTATGAATATTTCAAAAAAAATGACAACCAAAATGATAATAGTAAAAATTTGGACGAATATTCTATGTGATTGACGTGCTTCTTCACATTAAGAATTTTCATTTTTCATCGAACAACCTCACATGTATAAGGAGAATTTCCATCCAAACTATAATAGATATTTTTTAAGTATATTATTTGGTGCCAAATCAAATCTTCATCTGCAATGATCTATACAAATTTCTCTAGATAACCTCATGATACTCCATAAATATGATCATTATCACATTCTTAATGCTCACAATGTGTTGGTATCACTCAAGCAACCATAAATTATTGCAACCAAAAATCTTCTTGAAACTTTTATAGTAGTGTAACAACTAGAATTTTTAATTAATTCAGCCACGTGTAAATTTAATTATTTAGTCTGCCATAATTTACAATGACATCATATATCAATTAAAATCCCACAAAAATTAATTCTATTTTAAAAATAAATTAATTTCTAGTTCAACATTTTAAATTCCAAAATTTTCTATTAATTTGTTGACTTCCAAAGTTTAACTTACAATTCCATGTATTTACAATAGTGCCACTCCAGCAATTCAAAACTCACTTCATGTGATTTACTTTGACTAAGACCCATAGATACCCAGATTTCCCTTTTTCCCAAGCCTGCGCATATTACATCAATCCCAACATGCAAAAGGCCTTCCTTCTTAAGACCCCCCAGTTTGTAGACCGCACTCAGCTTTCTTCCTCCCTTTCAAATGTCTCTCTCACTCTCTCACCCTTTCTTTCTTTGTTCTATAATTGCTGAAGGAAAACCCATCTCTATCCTTGTTCAAAAGACTCAAAAAATGCAAGAACCCCTATATCCAACTAGCTCCAACAACTCCAAGTTTAATTTCTGGTATAAACTTTTAGGTTTTCAAAGAAGATTTGAGGAAGGTTTTTCACAAAACAAATCTAGTTTTTTAGTTTGTATTTACTCCGAATTTAGCTTTTTAATTTCCTCTCATTATCTCTTTTAAAATTTCTAATATATGAATATGTATATGCTTTGAATATTGATAGGCAAAAGAATCTGACTTGAGCATTCAAAACAGAGAGCATTTTGTTAACTTGATTCCATATCAATGTTAGAAGCATGTTTTGGTTGTTTAAATTTGGAATCTTTGGTTACATGTTCAATGTCTCTATGATTTAAAGCCCAAAAATCTAGTTTATGCATGTTCTTGACTTAATTTTGTAAGATTACAAGTTTGGATAATTTAGATTATGATTTGAATATAATGTTTGATATCTAAGTGATTTGTACAAGTTTTATGTATCAAACACTGATTTGGTTTAGAAGTGCAAGTTGGAATTGAATCAGGCTGTGAGAAGACGAACTAAGCTTTGCCCAGTTCTAATGGAGGGTGGTCGATTGCCCTTTGAAAGCTGGTCAATCGGCTGGTGGTAGCCATGGGAATACCACCTTCTTTGAGCCCAGTAGGCCTTTTGACTCATGCCAGTTTGGTTCCTCACTATTTTGAGATTTAAAAACACTTTTAAAGCCCTTTTTTCATGTATTAAAACTTTAAGAAAGTCATTTGCATTCCATAATCATTTTCTTACAAAGAGACATACTAATGATTGATTTATATATAACATCGACTTGGAATTTCAGTTGTCTTCTCATTAGCTATCTGCTGACTCTATTAGACAACCCTTAAGGTCCGAGAGTGTTAGAAGCTTATGTAGCAATGGATTGGACTTGTGAGGATCAGAAGTATCCGTAGATGATATTGCCAAGGAGGGTAGGATTTTATTCCCCTTCTTGGTAGCCATGATTTGAGTTCATTGTTTAACTGTTTTAGCCATAAAAAAAAAAAGATTATTTGAAACAAATATATGTTGCTGTGAATAGTTTTATGAAAGTATTAACTTTTATGAAATGGTATATGTACATGTGAATATCGAAAATTTTGATATTTTGGAAAGAATTTGAAACTTGATTTAGACTCGAGATAAGATATTCCAAACATGTATGTTTTTCAAACATCACTGAGAAGGCATAGAGCTCCTAGTGATAGGTTTAACATAGCCACAAAAATTAGGTTATTCAATGTAACCCTAGGGGCAAACTCATAAACCTCGATCAGGATACTCAGTAGCATGAGCGATTGGTTAAAGTATTGTAATGTAAGTATGTTGATATGAGAAATTAATATTTATGAATTGAGGTTTGACTAAACTATTTTTTCCCTATTATTTATTTATTTTTCATACTACTAGATTACTGTTTACTAATTCAAAGCGCTAGGAGATTACATAGCAATGGATTGGACTTGTGAGGATTAGAAGTATTCGTACATAATATTGCCAAAGAGGTAGGGTTTTATTCTCCCTTCTTGGTGCCATGATTCAAGTTCATTGTTTAACTATTTTAGCCATGAAAATGATTATTTAAAATGAATATATGTTGTTGTGAATAGTTTTATAAAAGTATAACATTTAGGAGATTGTATATATACATGTAAATATAGAAAAGTTCAATAGTTTGGAAAATGAATTTGAAACATGATTTAGGCTCGAGATAAGATAATCCGATTATGTATGTTTTTCAAACATCATCGACGAGGCCTAGAGCTCCCAATGATAGGTTTAACATAACCAAGAGATCAGTTATTTGATATAACCTTAGGGGTTGACTCCTAAACCTTGATCAGGGCGCTCTGTAGTGTGAGTGATTGGCTAAAGTATTGTACAAATGCTAATATGAGATAAATTAATACTTGTGAATTGAGGTTTGACAAAACTATTTTGTTCCCTATTATCTACTTATTTCTCATACTACTAAATTACTGTTTACTCAATTCAGAGCGTTTAGAGCTTACATAGCAATGGATTTGACTTGTGAGGATTAGAAGTATCCGCAGATAATATTGCAAAAAAGGTAGGATTTTATTCTCCCTTCTTGGTAGCCATGATTTGAGTTCATTGTTTAATGATTTTAGCCATGAAAATGATTATTTGAAATGAATATATGTTGTTGTGAATAGTTTTATAAGAGTATAACTTTTAGGAGATTGCACATGTACATGTAAATATTGAAAAGTTAGATATTTTGGATTTCGAATTTGAAACATGATTTAAACTCGAGATAAGATATTCTGAATATGTATGTTTTTCAAATGTCACCGAAGAGACATAGAGCTCCCAATGATAGGTTTAACGTCGCCAAGAGATCGGGCTATTTGATATAACCCTCGGAGCAGACTCCTAAACCTTGATCGGGGCACTTTGTAGTGTGAGTGATCGGCTAAAATACTGTAAGTACATTGATATGAGATAAATTAACATTTATGAATCGAGGTTTGATTAAATAATTTTGTCCCTTTTATTTACTTGTTATTCAGACTGCTAAATTATTATTTACTTAATTTAGAATTTGTCAAATTACATCCTACTAGATCTTTTTATCTTTATTTTTACTTAACTCCTCCCTAGAGAGTGCTAGAAACTATACAGAGTAGATCATTACGATTACGGTCATCAAGGCAAAGAGCACCTCGAGTAGAGTCATGTCCTTGTTGTAGTTATTTTATTTTTCCTATTCGTGCTAAGGCATGTAGTGTTTAAACCTTTGCATTTTATTTTCATTTCGAACTTTTGATTTTAATTATGGTCTATGGTTTGATGCCTGTTATACTTGCGAATGTTTTCCTATTTTGTTTTCGGATGTATGCTTACACTTGAGATTTCAGTATAAATCCCCAAACTAATACTAGAGGTTGTTTTTGAAATTTTAATTTAATATGAGATTGCCTTTGGATATATAAGTTTCTCCAATTGGTTTAAGTCACTTGATAAATATTTCATAATCCAAAATTTGTGAACTTAGGCATTATTCAATTTGAAGGGTGAAATCATCTTTTATAGCAAAAGTCTTAATATGGTAAATCTTTAAAAAATTTTGGACTTGGTTTGAGAAAATAAAAGGTATTTTGTTCATAGGGTTTTATCATCAATTTAATTTATGGAACCCTAATTGTGATGCTTTAAATCGAACCTTTAAACTTGGTTTATTTTTTTAAACCAAGTCTCCATATGCCTACATTTACGAACTAGGAGAGGAGAGAAATTTACTACTAAGGAGCACTATTAACAAGCTTCATATAAATACGCATTAAAAGCACAAAATCCCAAAAGCCATCAAATCAATGGATTCACTTAATTGATACTTAGTACAAATAAGTTTAAACTAAAAAAAAAGTAACAATACATTAAGAAATCATAAAAGAATAAATTCTTAATCATAAAAGAATATAATGGAAAGAGTAATGAGATTGGAAAAGAAAGTAAAATAATAGCAATGAGAAACATTCATTCTTTTTCCAGTGATACTTTCTTAGAATGTAAATCTTTAAAATAATTACTAAAACATTATTTTTTACACAACTAAATAACCACTAAACACTAACACTTGAATATAGACATCTGTATAAATTTAGCATTCATTTATTTCGATAAAGAATATAAACTAAACTGATGTAAGAATTGATATTCCTTTTCATCATTTTCTATATTCTATAGAGCCCACAAAACTTTCAATACTGATTTTCTAAATAAGCACATTATGAAAAAGGAAATTCTTACTTTTTTTCTTCCCTTTTTATGCAAGTAAATACGACAAAAATGTTAACTTTCCCAAACATGTATTAGATATTCCATTAAAGATGATCTAGTATGGTTAGGGATCCAAGGTACAAATATAAATAGTGTAGAGATTAAAGAAGGCGACCGTTTGAAGTCGGTTTACAAAATAAAAAAATAAAAATCTTGGACAATATGTTGGCGCGGAATTTCCTTTCCAAACAATACTTGTAAACAACCTTAAGCTCTTCTTGCTCGGCAAAGGAGACAAACAAGGGGAGCTGGAAGAAGAAGAAGAACGAATCGCTTCTCTGATTGAAAAATGTCCAAACATGCGAGTCCTTCGCCAAATCCACTCCCATGTCCTCACTTGCTTCCTTCCCATCTCCGCCCTCTCCTTCGCCTTCTCCAAAATCGCCGCTTTCTGCGCTCTTTCCGCCGTCGGCGACATTTCCTATGCTCACAGACTTTTCTCTCAAATCACAGACTTTCTGCGCTCTTTCCGCCATCGGCGACATATTTTCTGCTGGAACGCTATGATAAGGGGTTCTTCCCGAGTCAAAAACCCGTCGAAGGAATCGATTTCTTTGTTCAAGAAATTGGTTCGTAAGGGGTACCCGGGAGCAAATACATTCACTCTGTCCTTTGTTCTTAAGGCGTGCGCGATTCTATTGGCTTCTGAAGAAGGCCAGCAGGTTCGCACACGTGTTCTGTGGTCAGGGTTCGGTTCGAGCCCGTTGGTTCAAACTTCGTTGGTCAACGTGTATGCCAAGTGCGAGGAGGTCTGGTATGCTTGGTCGGTCTTCGATGAAATTTCGGAGAGAAACTTGGTTTCTTGGAGTGAGACGATCAGAGGGTATGCGAGGGCTGGATTGGCTGACGAGAGTTTTGGTCTGTTCAGGGAAATGCAAATGGCAGGTGTTGTGCCCGATCAGGTTACGATGGCGAGTGTTGTTTCTTCCTGCGCTTCCGCAGGCTCGTTGGACCTTGGTTGGTGGGTTCACGTATATGTGGAGAAGAAGAAGATCGAGATTGATCTCGAGCTTGGCACCGGACTGATTAACATGTACGCAAAGTGTGGATGTATTGAAAAGGCGAAGACAATTTTTAAGAAATTGTCTGTGAAAGATGCAAAAGCTTGGAGTTAAATGGTTCTGGGGTTGGCTATTCATGGCCTCTCGGAAGAAGCTCTGAAGGCCTTTTCTATGATGGAGGAAGCTAAGGTAATTAGATAAATATGAAAATCAATTTTGAATTTCTAGCTTAAGAGTCTGCTTTAAGCTCTTGTAATTGAATAGTTTTACTTTAGGAGATACTTGTTTTAGCAGGTAAGATATTTGTTTTCTTCGATCTCAATGATAACACTGATTTATCTTCAGGTGAAGCCCGCCTGTGTTACCTTCCTTGGCATTCTATCCGCTTGCGGACATAGCTGCTTGGTTTCAGAGGGTTGGAGGTTTTGGTCATGCATGCTCGAATATGGAATCAAACCATCCACAGAGCAGTACGATTGTATGGTCGATCTACTATGTCGAGCAGGCTTGGTAGAAGAAGCTCATAGTCTTGTTCAAAACATGGCAACCTCACCAAATCCGATAATTTGGAGAACATTGCTCATTGGTTGCAATAAGAACGGGATACTTGAAAGAGGAGCACTTATCGCCCAGCAGCTTCTTGAATTAGAGCCACAAAACGCAGAGAACTATGTGCTCCTCTCGAGTTTGTACGCATGTGTTTCCCAGTGGGAGAAGATGAGGCTTGTTAGAGTGAAGATGAAAGAGACCAAAATCAGACCCATCCCTGCCTGTAGGTCCATAGAGGTGAATGGCGTTTTTCATGAGTTCGATGGGCGATTGGTCCCATCCTGAGGCCAAGGAACTGAGAGAAGTTCTAAGAGAAATTTCCGAGAGGATACAAGGAGTCGTTTATAGACCATGTATTATAGAGATACTAAACCAAGTGCTCAATGAAGAAGAAGAGGATACTGTTGGTGAGCACAGTGAGAGGCTGGCCGTTGCTTATGGATTGTGGAAGACAAAAGCACCAGCGGTTATCAGAGTTGAGAAGAAAATTAGGATTTGTGGTGATTGCCATGAAGTAAAAAAGATAATAAGCAAGATTTATGAGCGGTAAATAATTGTTAGGGACAGGGTTAGGTTTCATAAATTCGTTAATGGATCTTGTACTTGTAAGGATTATTGGTGAAAGATAGGTAAAATCGATTCCACATTTTGGCTTTTGGAGCATTCCTGTCATGAAATGTGAACATCTTAACATGCCATAAGTTGCTGTCTTTTAAGTTCGTAAATTTGTACTAAATGGGTCAGAGGTTAAGATTGTAGGTTAAAGGAGCAATAAAAAAATAAGCATTAGAAAATTCTCTTTAATTCACAATAAAAATACACATAATACTTATAAGATAGAGGCATTTTTATTTCATACAATGACTCGACAACAACGACGTTAACCAGAGCATGTCACTCCCCAATAAGGTCTCTCTTCCCACCCCCCAAGAATATGAGACCTTTACATTTATGTATTGGCCCCATTTTATCCTTCCCAAGATCGTCCCAATCTAACAGCCCAATGACGAGACTCTACGACATTATTTGTAATTATAATTAGATTTTCACTCTCAAACTTGGATTTCGACATGCCATCTGTACATCTCCTGTTGTGGGACTGGGATGGCAAGGGTCACTAATCCAGTGGCAGAGTCATAGATGAAGTCGCTCTCAACATTGTCCACGGTGCATTGCAGCGGGCGCTGGGAAGAGTAAGCCCCAAAGCGTCCACATCCCCTGACTTTGAGAGAAATGGTGGCGGTTGGAGATCTGTTGTAGCTGAGAGATGTGGTCAGCTCAGAATACACTTTGCCATACAAAATCTCCGGTTTCTTGTCAGAAGCCCTGTGGATATCAAACTGCTCTACGGCGCCAGTGGAGTTGAACAGGTCAAGGAGACCTATTGGAGCAAATGAGATGTTGGACGTGATCTCCTGCACCACAGAAAATTTGTCATTGAGTAAATAACCAGTGTGTAATGGAAAGAGAGTTGGGAACAAAAGAGGAAGAAAAGGGTGTTCACAAAAACTCACCTTGAGAGGGCAGAAATGGAAAAGCTCGTATTCGAGAACTTTAAGTGTAACAGGAACGGAAGCTCCTTTAGGTAAACGCAAAACCTCACCTAACAATCAAATGGTTGGTTTTCGTATGTTAGAACTTATATCTAGGAAGTAGAGTTGAATGAGGTAACCAAAGACCAAAGCTATTTTTGATCTTTCACCAGAAAGAGTAATCTTTAAGTCATGCATAATTTGTTAATTTATCACCAGAAAATCTAGAGCCCGTAGGGGAAAAAAGGTTCCTAGTTCCAATACCTGCTTTATAGGTGTACACAATTGTTTCTCCGTTCCAGTCAGCACCAGCAATTTGAGCTATCGCATCAACATCAGTAGCACGAACCGAACCAGTAAGGGTACCAGGTGATTCATCATGGATGCGGGTCTTCTTGGTGATCTTGCACCAACCCGCACCTTGGCAATTAAAAACACCGACGACACCTGAGCACTTGTTCAGGTTCCATACTTTAAGCAAACTGCAAAAAGAGAAGATATTAGCATTAAGTTTGCTCACAGAACTGGGTCCCAATTGCAAGTAATGAAAAAGAAAGCAAACCTTGTCCCATCTCTAGCCGGGTCAGCAAAGAGGCAGTCACGGGTTGGCCTCCCCGGTAGTTGTGCACGGAGAACAGATCCATCAGGAAGCACGAGCTTCTTCAGGAGGTCAAAGTTGTGGTTTCCTGGCTTATCACTAGAAAAACAATTGCACAAAAATATCATTTTAGAACTCTATTTTTTCCATGTACAGGCTCAAGAGAACAAAATAAAATTTAGATCCATCGCAATACCTGACATAGATTGCACATCCGCCAACCGCACGGGCTGCACCATGATACTCTGCTGCTGGGTGTAAACTCTACATAGAAAAATACTTCCCATTAATATCATCTTCCATATGAAATAGTTGAAACTAACAAGTTTCATAATAAAATTATAAGAGTTTTTCATGCACTTACATGGAACATATCCCAGTCAGGCTGCATGAACTCCCCAAGGAAAAGGGTGTTGTAAGCTACAGATGAAATATGAATTGTGTGAGAAGCGGGATCCCGAGGATAGAAGTCATCAGAAGCTCTCACAACAGCAGTCTGCTTGGCACTATAGAGGCTGTCCGTGTTGTGACACATGCAAGCGATGCATCCATTGTCCGGGAAGTTTCGAGCAATTGAAGCCTCAAGAGCTTGGTGGTAGCTGCGGGTAAGAGAGACTCTACCACCATGACCAGCACCGAGTGTCTCAATGATGTTCTGCACATCGACTTTTACCCCATCAACTCCACATGTAGCCAAGTATGAATGAAGCTCATTGTAGAAGTTGAAAACCTTCTTTGGATGTACCAGACCAAGGCCATGTACAGCCAGGCTGTCCATGACAATGTCTGGCTGGTTGCCCATAACACCAGGGGATGAAACGGGATATGCCAAAGCAGAATCATAGTGCTCCATACCAGCAGCTGCTGGTTTCACTCCACCCCAGTACCCTGCTAGAGCATGCCAAACATACACAAACCTGTACCAGAAAGTAACATTAGAAGAAGATTTAATAGAATATCATAGAGATGATCTAGAATAACAATAATACAAGCAATATAATCCCCAGTGAAAATAAACAATGAACTAGAACCACTTACCTCACATTGTGATGTTGCTTGGCTTCATCTACAACATGCTTCAGGCCTGAAACCTGTTCATTGTTTTGTCCATTCTTTTGGAATTTTGCGTTCTCTTTTATACCCGTCAGCCTACTTGCAAACCTGCATAGCGTTAAATTTACAATTACTAACCAATAGCAAGATCAAGCAAAGAAATTTGAACCAGGCATGATGACAACTTTTGTTTATATGTTTGAACCTTTATTATGACATTTGAATTTCTGTATAACAAAGTGGTAATGCAAATATTGCACAAGTGAGAGTCATACTAACAAACTCTATAACAGAACGATCAACAAATTGATCACTGGGTATCTTTAATCAAGCATTTATAAGTTTCTTGCATAGAAGAACATGAGAGTTAAGATGAGAGACACTTACTGTGCTCCTTCTTGCACCACAGCATTGTCGTCCTTGGGTTTATCTTCAATCTGTTGCCAACCATCATCAATGATCAAGAACCGTGGAGGTGTCCCTCCCTCTGACAGGCTGCAATAATTCGAGACTATAATGAGTTTCTGTACATGCTAATATTCCTTTAAAAACAAAAGGTCATTTGATCACTTCGTGGTTACCTTCGAAGCCCTTCCTCAACACCCTCAGCCGTGACATCAGTGTAGAAAGCATCCCATGTACACCACCCAAACCAGTCAAGGAATGAAGGCAACTACAACACGGACGAAAGAAAATGGTCAAGCCAGAAATTCACAAACCAAGAAATTTGCATATTTTGTACCTTGTAAGCTGCAAGTTACTATTAAGCAAAAAAAAAATAAAATTGATCCTCTTACCTTTTTCTTCTCACGATGAAGAAAAGTTTGCATGTATTTCTCTACAGCCCTGTTCATTGGAATAGTAAACAAAGAATCACAATTAATCACAGAGAACACATAACAAGACTTACTTCTACTTCAAGACCTTAAGTGACCAACAATATTCCATAAGCAACTAAAAGACTCTATCTGGTTTTAGTTTTTGAAAAAGAAAAACTATACCTTCAAAACAAAAAAAAAAAAAAAAAAAGGAGAAGAATAATCCATTCAAAACTGTAAAATTCAATGTAGAAGTACTGAGATGGATTCAGGCACTTACTTCACAGCTTGGTTGATGGCTTCAAATGGATTGGTCCCAGCATGCATGTACACAAGGTAATTGCCTTGATTAGTCTCAACGGCCTTGTCTCCTGCAAAACCAAATCACACACCAAAAAACATGTATTGGTTCTTTCGGACTCGAACCTCCTTCCAAATGCTATAAACTCCATTTATGTGATTCATTTGAATGGTAGTCATTGTGCGTGGAATCTCCATTCTGATTGTGTTCGCATTGGTGAAAACCGCACACATTTCCAGATGTGTGAAGTCTCCTTCATTATGGGCCAGCGAAGATGGGGACTGAATTAGCGGAAGACAGCCCCAACAATGGAATGGTGGGCAGGGTGCATATACCCTATGCCAAAAACTTTTTGATGCAATGATCTACTCACCACTCTCGAGGCAAATTTCGACCTCGTTCTTTTCGTTGCCTTGCAGAACGGCACGGAAGGGGCCTTCAAGTAGAGGAAGGAAGACGGTGTAGATGGTTGGGGCATC
Source organism: Artocarpus heterophyllus (assembly GCA_025403435.1). Taxonomy (NCBI): domain Eukaryota; kingdom Viridiplantae; phylum Streptophyta; class Magnoliopsida; order Rosales; family Moraceae; genus Artocarpus; species Artocarpus heterophyllus. Next base: position 12,620,569 of record CM046352.1, on the reverse strand, counting down.
GTCTCCTTCAGCGCCATCTTTGCTTTCCACAAGCATGAATTGGGTCTCTAAAGGAACGTCCTTCCCACATGTTCCCATTCTTTGGGTCATCCACCATAACTTGAACCGGAAACAGCACATGAACCGGAGACCCCTGTCACAACAACAGAGCAAAAACCATGACATGTCTTAGAAACTTGACTTAAGATATAGAGCAAAGTTCATATCAAAATTTTAAAGCATCAACCCAAAGGAATTGCACGGACGAACTTACTCTAAAACGCCGATGGGGAAGACATGCAGACTCTTGTTGTCGGAAGCCGTGGCACCAATAAAGGCCCCAGCAAGAAGGCCAACACCAGATCCTGGTGTCAGCGCAATGTTGTCTGGAACTCCAGTCAATATAGTCTTGCCGTGAACCACAAGGTTCCCATCGTTAATGGAGATCTTCGGCGTGACCGTCATGTTGGATGTTGAGCACTTGAAAACTGTCCCAAAACATTAAACGGATGATCAGCACAAAATAATAATAATAATAATAATAATAATAAAGACACTAACTTGGTGGCCAACGACCAAACAAAAGCAACCTAAATCATGGACCAAAGTTAGCAGATCCACAAGAAAACCCCAAAATCTTCACCGCGAAGCATTCGTAGCTCATAACACCGCCTTTTCTTCGACCAGAAACTAGGAAGTCTCAAGGAAAATTCTAATCCAGAAACAAAATAAAAATCCAAAAAGAATTTCATCACAAGAATATTCACAATTTCTCCATAATCGCAACGAAATTCATCCACCGGAGCTCCAATCGGAGGAACAAGCAACACATCAATACGAGAAAACAAAAGAAATGCCAAAAAGCAACTTCTCTAAATTCAACCAAAACCTCCATGACTCACCAGAAGTACTTTAGGTAATCCCTTGCTTAAGCTTCGTTGAGGGCAAGAACTAAAACTCGAAAAAGCTCTAGAGAGAGAGAGATGAGAGAGAGAGTGAGGAGACAATCGCAGAGACGAACTCGAAGAAGGGAAATTCCTTCAGCGAGACGTTACGAAATGGGGATTTACGAAGAAACGCTCAGTGGATGGTTTGATGAGCTCTGAAGTTGCACGGGTTGAGCGAGGCGGTAAATTTGCGAGGGCGGGTATTTATAGCGTGTTTGGCGTTAACGTTCGAGCAAGTTCTATGAACTAGATCCTTCCAGATGTTGACGCGTGGACTACTCTCCGAGATTGGTTTTTTCTTTTTGAATTATTATTGGCTTTAATTGTGTCATATGACAGACGGTAATTTGAAATTTAACCTTCCATGAAAACAGAAAAAGAGGTGTTTTTTTAAACTGAGGGTGGGTGGTGACGTATCTTATCATGGTCAGACAAGCTGGCGGCAACATGGTTTAGAGCCGAATTCTCGGAAAAAAAGAAAAGAAAAATGATTCATTTTTTTGTAATCGCATTCATTTCCCACAAAAAATAAAAATCCACCGTACATAAAAAGAACAATGATTGTTCCCAAATTGAGTGATAAAATTCAATTCTCATGAAAAAGGACCCATGGTGTCGAGGGTTTTGAGCCAAGCGAGTCCCTTCAACGTATTGTCGAAAAGACCCATACGGTCTTTGTTTGGATTTGTCTCCTACAGGGAGCGTATTTCTTAGGATTCAAACATGTGATTACTTGTATAAGGGGACGTTAAGTCTATCTCAAGTTTTAATTCGATTGATTAGTTGGATGGGTACTTGGGATCTGGCTGAGGACCAAAAACCCTCAACACAAAACGTGTTTCTATGTTGAGGGTTTTTGGTCCCTGGTCAGAGCTGGCAGGTCCTTCGAACTTATTGTCGAAGAGGCCTAAGGGTTTTTGGTCCCCTGTTGGAGTTGGCGGGTCCCTCGAACTTATTGCCGAAGAGGCCTGAGGAGCCCCTGCTCGGATTTGCTTTCCACGGAGGAACGCGTTTCTTGGGATTTAAACATGTGACCACTCGTATAAAAGGGTCTTAGGTTGTATCCCATATACCAATCCAACTAATCAATGATGACTTTTTTTATAATAGTTTTAATTTTTAACCTTAATAGAATTCAAAGGTTGGTAAGGGATGGACCTTTAAGTCACTTACAAGTGGAATCTATACCACAATGTGAATCTTGTTTTGGGGATAAAATGACCACATTATTGTTAAAGACTAGATTTTATTTAGATCTTGATGAGATATTTATTGTATTGTCTTTTAGATGGAATTTGATTTCTAATTTTGCTATGGACAAATATGGTTATTTTTGTTCATTTGAAAATGGAAAATGAAGTTTGTTTTATAAAAATGTATGGATTGACTACCCACCTGACACTTCTAAATTCCATAATTTAACTAAAGCGGACAATTTGGTGAAATTGATACACCCTCATACACAAGTGTCTCGACATTATTCATCATTGACTCAAATAAATCAAGACGGTGCAATAAGTGTTCTTCCCCAAGCTTGGTTCCTTTGGACCAAAATAGGACGGCATGTTCAGAGTGGTCAACATCATCCGACCATGCACATATTTTGTGACCAAAATAAAGATTTAGTCATTAAATCCCAGGGGACGCGCTCCCTACGCGGGAGGCAAATCCGAGCAGGGGCCTCCTCAGGCGTTTCTATGTTGAGGGTTTTTGGTCCCCGGCTGGAGCTGGATGGGTTCCTCAAACGTATTGCTGGAGAGACTCGGAGGGCCCCTACTTGCCTCCCGCAAGGGAGCTCGTCCCTTGGGATTCGAATCTGTGACCACTCGTATAATAGGGCTTTAAGTATATCCTAGGTACCAATCTAACTAATCAGTTAGATTAGTACTTAGAATAGACTTAAGCTCTCTTATACGAGTGATCACAGGTTCGAATCTCAGAGGATATGGGGACCCCGGGCCTCTCCAGCAATACGTTCGAGGACCCGTCAGGCTCCGAGAAATACAATTGTTACCAAATTCAAAAATAAAATTCAAAAGTCTAACAACGGAGGTTTAAAACTTGCAAACTATACATAGTTATTTTTTATTAGTGTGTAGTATTGAATATGTCTGTTTAACACAAATAATATGTACTTCTCTTTTTTGCTAAGAATAAGAGAAAAAGTGTATGGAAATTATTATTTGTTAAGATAGAATGGGACGAGAATTAGTGCTAGTAAGCATTACGTAGACTTTCGTCAAATTTTTGTATTTTTCTCAGTTTTGATACAATTGTGATAAAATCCGCATTAAAATTAAAAAAAAAAGATTCTTTTCAATACATAAATAATAGTCTCGGTATATTTATAGCCTCAGATGAGCGGATAATGATCATGATGCGACAATATTCTTTTATGCTTAAAATAAAAAATACGAATAAAAAAGAGAGTTTTTATATAGTTCAGCAATGGTCCTAGTAGTGTATTCAGCAAAAATGTAGCTGTAGTGTGAAAGGTCTTCTTTTTCCAAAGGACAAATGAATGGCAAGTGTTGTCTCCCACGTCTTTTATTTATAAAAAAAATAATAAATGAAAAGTGTTCTATCAGAAATAGGTTTAAAAAAAAAAAGAAATATGATTTTCCAATTTTTGCCATTGAGTTTGCAAAATTATTAGTAAATTAATACAAATTCAATAAAGAAATATAATCCTAATATATATTTGATGATAAACACATTATAAAATTAGAATTTAATTCATTAATAATTTTATAAATGTCATAAATTTAAACACGCATACATACACTTGGTTATAAAAAAAAGTTATATATGTTTGGCAATGATAGTTAAAATTATTAATTACAACTATAAACACTATAATATGTAAGAGTTATATATTGTAGTAATTTTTTTAAATGTAGCATATAAAAATTTACTGTCTTTTTAATTAAAAAATTGGTTAATAATTTACCGCTTTTTGTTTCCTTGCCAGAGCCATTTCTGACTCCCTTGACCCACCCGCCAGCTAAAGCTGAGCGAGGCTCTTCTTCAATCCCGCTAAGAAACGCGGGATTAATGGTAACGTCTTCCTTTTTCTTTCTTTTCTTTTTATTACTTCTGATTAACATTTAACTCAATAATCTCTCTTAGCTAGAAAGAGATCTGAACTTGGTCCAAGTACATGAAGCAATAGGCATAATTGAGTTCACATGGATGCGTATACGTCAAATTTAGCTCTATGTCACTTCTGATTTCATCTTGGCCACATGCGTGACTTGCATGTATATCATTATACATATGATATTGGCTAAATAGTGCTTATTATTAGTTGTGGAAAAAAAAATAGAATTTTCCATTATGAAGTAATATTTTTTGTGATACGAAACGAAAACATAATTTATCAATAGGACTTTTTTTAGCTGTCAAATTTGCACATAAATTATGGTTTTGACTATGTTCAACGGTGAAAAACATTATGTATACTTACTCAAGAAAGATCTTTCTTTTTCTTTTTTTTTTGGATATATCAATTTCCAGTAGATTAATATAGAAACAAAGGGAATTCTTAAAAAAAAAAAAAGAATTTAATGATTTATTAATCAACTTATTATGTAGTAACTTCCCGACAACATTATATTCAACAATCTTCCAACACCTAGCATTAATAAATTAAAGGTCTGAACATTGAAAGATTGTACTAAGAAGAGTAACAAAGAAATGCAATGTTTTAATTACTTAAGGAAAAGTAGTCAACTTATTAATATGTTTATGTAAATGATTTATCACAACCCTAATATGTTGTATATAATAATTGATTATGAGATTGGAATCCCTTTTTGCCACGAATTGAGATATGATCATTTGGCGTCAAAAACCTTAAGAGGTTTGAATTTTAATAATCTAGTAAATGATGGATTCCATACCATTAGTCATCAATGGAATCCACTTTTAATTCCTTTCACTTTTTTGAAATAAAGTTAGTTAATAAATATACTTTTCTATTCCTGTGCATGAACATTAATTCCCTTAAAGATAAGCCAAATTAATTCCATCTGCATGATATAATTTGGAAAGTAATGAATATACAAATATTATGATAAGCATTCATCCTGGATTCTATTCCTCAATCAAAATTTTTATCAATTGATCCCTATTCCTTCGGTCAAAGTGACCTTCTTGTACACATCTTCAAGGGCAGCATTCTCCTTGCATTTATCTAATATATGGCATCCAATGAATTTGTTCTTCTTTTCTTTTCTTGATTCTCTTTAGATAATTGTTTGAAATTTGAAAGGCAAATTTCACAAGAACAGTGATAGTTTGCCAAAAGTATTGTACTGTTTGGCCGCATAAATAAAGTTGATAACCAACTTTTAGTTTCCACTGAAAATTAGCTTTTTATTAAAACCATCCATTTGTCTCATTCATTTTCATTCAACATGAATTAAAAAAAAAAAAAATCATCTTAACGATTAATATGCACCACCAAAAACAACTTGCAGGAATAATTGACATGTTCTTTAGGTACCCATTCATCCCTTGGCAAAAATGTGTTCAAATGGAGTAATTAATTAAAATAAAAAACAAATGAACCATAATGGACGTTAAAAGAGGATGCGGATATATCATAAGAGAATCAGAATACGGCACATTACAAGCACAAAAATTTCATTCATGTCGTCCTCATTTTTCATATGGCAATTTGTTTTTTCTTTCCTCATTTTTCATTCATATCCTCATCAAATTAGCATTCCCACAAAAAAAAAAAAAAAAAATACACGACTACATGAAGGAGAATGGAATATAGCTTCTGTTTGACGTCTCGATTGGAACCAATAAAAAAATATATGAGAATGGTTTTAACCAATAAACAGTGTAAAGCTTTCAATAGCTACTAAAAAAATAAAGCAAAAATTAATACAATATAAAGCTCTCACAAATACTCTATAGTTTTGAAACTAACAATTTTAGTTTTAGTCGCTGTCCCAAATACTATAATAGTACTACTCTTTCTCTTTTGCATTAATGATGAATCAACAAACAATTTCTTTCTCTCGCATAATAAACTGATCCATTGTAAAATTAAAATACATAAAAATCTCGCAATATATATCAAATAGTTTATTAAAAACTCAAGGTGCGTGCATATAGTTTCATGTGAGTGAGAGTAGACTTTATGGATCTACACGCAAAATAACACACAAGTGAGATTCGTCAAGTAATTATGGACTTTTACTTGCTATTAGTTTTTTTATTCTTCTTTTTTTTTCTTTTCTATTTAAATTTTTGTTCCAACAATCAAGTTCGCAAATAGTTCCCGCTTTTATCCGCACGTGTTCACAAACATTAAAAAACACCATTATTAATAAAAATAATCTCATTTATATAGCAAAAACTGTGAAATTTATTTTGTTAGTATGTAATGCTAGACACGATTAGGAGCCCTAAAATAAACAAAAAATGTTGTCGCATGATTTCTCAAAATTATGCTTTCCTTCTTAATATTCCTTATTTAAAAAAAAATTTATATTATAGCTGATAGTCAAGCTTTTATTATATTATATTATATTTTTTTAATTTTTATTTTCTCTCAAAATTCCGTATTAATTTCTCTCAAAATTCCGCAGTAAAGTGTGCAACACGAAACTTTTTGTTTGGGACTGAGATTGGGAGAATTATTGGATCAGTGGCATATTGGCGCTCACCACGTATGAAGTCCACGTCATATCTCGCGAAAATCTCGTGCTTGTCTTTGCAACGTCAACACGTCATATCGTCTTTTAAACGTCGTTCACCTGTTCCACGACATTTGGGGCCCAGACAGGTCTGACTGACAGTAACGGATCTTTAATATCGTCTAGTGTTTCGTTACTTACACATACGACAATAAATGATGTTAATATGGCACTACAGATTCATAGTATTGGCAAATTTTCTTTGGTGTCCATTTCGCTTTACCAGAAGAAACGATCTTTTATTAACCTTTATTTTTATGAAGATTTGTAACTTTTCTGACAAACGATGTTACTAGAAGTATAGATTGCTAGAAGTATAAATAATGTTATGTAGATTTATCTTTATCTTACGTGTATCAGTTAGGCGTTGCAAAACATAACTTAAATCAAAAGTTTAAATTAAAATTAGTTTAAAATTTAAATTAATTTTTTGAGAAAAAATACTATAATAAATATAACACCTACCTAATATAAATTTAGAATACATAATATACTGATATCAAGTGTTATTACCCTTAAGTATTTACAATTATAATAAAAAGCATATAAGATTAATATAAAAATATGATAACATTTGAACTTTTGAAATTAATTTATAACAAGAGTATAACTTTACTTTACAAACTTAAACTGACTGATGTTATATTTACAATATAATACATATCTCAAAATGAGATCAGTCACGTTGTAATTATAGCCTCTAAAGGCATACAAAAGGAAGCAGTAATGAAAAGTCTCAAAACAAGTCAACTTTGTCTATATACATAAGTCCATAGGTTCAGAGAAGAGCATCAACCAACTATCAACATCCTACTGCTAATGTTGAGAATTGTCCTCATCTGCATCACTATAACTAAGTAAACTTATGCCCAGTAAGTAGAATTAATATATAACATGAATAACTATGCCATGAATGATCCCATAAAAGTCATCATTTTCTTTTCTTTAAAAACTTACATTGTACCCGTTTTGCATAAAACATAATGTGCGCACGATTTTTCTTAGGGTTTCTTATAACATGTAGGTTTTCTTCCGTCAATTCCTTTGGACTATTAATGTCGTCATGTGGCGTCCTACACTACAAGTCCCCATCGAGACAATCTCCATCAAGATAATAATAAGGTCCATAAGGCTCCATCGAGACAACATATTAAAACTGTAAGCCTCCATCGAGACAATACAATGGAGCAGTCTCCATCAAGACTAACTCAATTAAATATACCATCCTATCACAAGTAGCCTATAAAACTTCATAAAACTTCTTCTTATATGCTTCAACTTTTAAATTAACATTATAGGTACAATGTCTTTAATATATAATGCATACATGCATAATGCTCAAAATCAAAACATGCTCATGTTACTTATGTTCCATAAAGTCATAACCATACATACAAACATGCATAACATTTTATGGTGATACAGGTGAAATTCTACTTATCTCGTATTATAAAGTAATGTAAATTATTGTTAGAGTTTTCCTCTTCAAATTTGCTCTCCAATCTTTCTGAAAATAGGTATTTATATCTTGTTATAATCCATTAAACATGTACTGGTTACTTCAGTGTTAAGGAGCTCATTTCAAGTTTGAAATCAAACTTAAACTAAAAAAAAAAAAGACTAAGTCCCCACAAACATGTCATTTATAACCTTATAGATTCCTCAATAAATCTATAATGCTACAACCACATTAAATAGAAAGAAAGATAGTGAAAACTAGAACTAAAAGTTCTACTTTTAAACCTCTTAACACTTCCTTATATTTCCTAATAAAAGTAAAGAACTTAGCTTATAAAAATATTACTAAAAGTAACCATTTTAGTAAAACTTATAAATTCATATAACATAGAGTATAAAATATCAAACTTAATCTCAAAAGTCCCTTAAAGTGTAAAAAAAATGAAAATTTGTAACATCACAAAACTAGTTAGTTTTAAGGGTAAAAGTAGACTTGTTGGTTTCTAAATGGTTTAAAACTTTTTCTAAAAATTTAAGCAGTATTTCTCCTTATTTTTAACACTCCCTAAAGCTTAAAATTCATCAAAACATCCTGCAAATAGAAGCAAAAGTTTAGGATATTCACAAAACCACAAATCTACTCCAAATTAGCTAAAATTCACATAATTCCAAAACTTTTCATTCTAACAACCAAACCCGTTTTTATTAGATCATATTCCTATGATTCCTAACCTTGAATAGCATTTAAATTATACTCATATCATGTTCCAAAGTTTGTTTATACAATTAAAGAAAAAAAATAGTTCACAAATTCTCACCTAAGTAAATAACTTGAGCTCTTCACCTCTAATTCCACTTTTCCCACATTAAAAGGATGAAACCAAGGCTTATGGTCTTTCTAAGCACTTAAAATAAACTCTAGAATTGTCCAAAAGAATCATATTATAGGTTTTACCCCCTATCTTGAAAGATTGAAACTCAAAACCACAAAATCAAACTTACCTTGACTAGTTTCGGTTTTTCTCTCTTATCACCACCCAAATCTTGATCAAGACACTTGGAGATGGGCTTATCTTTTTAAACCCTAGCTAGAAAATGGAGTATTTCTCCATATAAAGGTCAGACTTAGGAGAAAGTGAGCTGAAATATGCTCACCTGCTTGCTTAATTCCTTTAAAAGTACCACACACACACCTCAAATTACTTAACACTTAAGTAATCTCTTATTAGCTTCATTAGTGTCCCTTTTGTGGCTTATACCTCACCCATTTAATGTCTTAAACACTCATACACAATCCTAATTAAAAGCTAAACCATAGCCACTCATTTAGCTTACTAACTTAGGTGTACTCGCTCACCTGAAATTTCGATAGACCGAAAATACTAGTTTCTAAACTTTGATAGTTTTTCACCAACACTTTACCAAACTTTGTAAATCTCTTTCAAATACACTCAAACATTGAATAACATGATTCATGCTCAATTCCCAACTTGTTGAAACCCTAATTAAGTCTGTAAACTTGAATACCGAAAAGGTGACTTATTTAGAGTTTCAAGGTAAACTTACTATTCACTACAACAAATTCAAGATTATACGACCTTCATTTAATGGCCGTTTCTCAAAAACCGTCGTGATAAGGTGAAAAATGCGACAAGTTACGCCTGTAAACATGAAAACAATCGTGGTAGGTGTGGGACCTACCACGACGGTTTTTAAAAAACCGTCGTGGTAGCTTATACTTACCACGATAGTTTTTTAAAAAACCGTCGTGGTAACTCAGTACTAGAATTTTGAGATTATACTTACTAAGATAGTTTTTTATAAAAATTGTCGTGAAAGGTTCCGTATCTTGACGAGCGCTTAAATTTGGGCAAGGGACTAAAATTTTGAATATAGGACCTTTTACGATGGTTTTTATAAAAACTTTTGCAAACCTTTTATGACGGTTTTTATAAAAACAGTCGTGAAAGATTCCGCATACTGAAAATTCTAAAAATCATGACCTTTCACGACAGTTTTTATAAAAACTGTCGTGAAAGGTTTCACATCTTGGATGCTACTTAAATTTGGACAAAGGACTAAAATTTTTGAATATGGGACTTTTCATGATGGTTTTTATAAAAACCGTCGTAAAAGGAAAATTTATAGGGGGACTAAAAATTTTGAATATGGAACCTTTCACAACGGTTTTTATAAAAACCGTCGTGAAAGGTTTTGTATACTAAAAATTTCAAATATCGGGACCTTTCAAGATAGTTTTTATAAAAACCATCATGAAAGGTTTTGCATCTTGAAGTGCTTAAATTTGGGCGGGAGACTAAAAATTTTAAATATGGGACATTTCACGATGGTTTTTATAAAAACTATCGTGAAAGGCAAATTTGAGCGGGGGCTAAGAATTTCAAATATATGACTTTTCAAGACGGTTTTTATAAAAACTGTCGTTAAAGGTAAATTTGGGCGGGGCACTATAAATTTTGAATATGGGACCTTTCACGATGGTTTTTATAAAAACCGTCATGAAAGATTCTGCATACTAAAAATTTTGAATATCGGGACCTTTCACGACGGTTTTTATAAAAACCGTCGTGAAAGGTTTTGCATCTTGGAACGTGTTTAAATTTGGGTCGGAGACTAAAATTTCAAATATAGGACCTTTTACGAGGGTTTTTATAAAAACCGTCGTGAAAGGTAAATTTGGGCAGGGGACTACAAATTTCGAATATGAGACCTTTCACAACGGTTTTTATAAAAACCGTCTTGAAAGGTTCTGCATCCAAAAAATTCTAAATATTGAGACTTTTTATGACGGGTTTTATAAAAACCGTCATGAAAGGTTTCACATCTTGGCGCGTGCTTAAATTTGGACGGGAGACTAAAATTTTTGAATATAGGACCTTTCACAATGGTTTTTATAAAACCATCGTGAAAGGTAAATTTGGGCAGGGGACTACAAATTTCAAATATGAGACCTTTCATGACTGTTTTTATAAAAATTATCGTAAAATGTAAATTTGGGCTGGGCACTACAAATTTTGAATATGAGACCTTTTACGACGATTTTTATAAAAACCGTCGTGAAAGGTTTCGCATATAAAAAATTCTGAATATCGAGACCTTTCACGACAGTTTTTATAAAAACCGTCGTGAAAGCTTCTGCATCTTGGCGCGTGCTTAAATTTGGGCAGGAGACTAAAAATTTTGAATATGGGACCTTTCACAACGGTTTTTATAAAAACCGTCGTGAAAGTTAAATTTGGGCGGGGGACTAATAATTTTGAATATGAGACCTTTCATGACGGTTTTTATAAAAACTATCGTAAAAGATAAATTTGTACGGGGCACTTCAAATTTCAAATATGGGACCTTTTACGACAATTTTTATAAAAACCGTCGTAAAAGGTCTGCATACAAAAATTTTTGAATATCGGGACCTTATAAAAACCGTCGTAAAAGGTTCCGCATCTTGGTGCGTGTTTAAATTTGGACGAGAGACTAAAAATTTTGAATATAGGACCTTTCACGATGGTTTTTATAAAAACCGTCGTGAAAGGTAAATTTGGACGAGGGACTACAAATTTTGAATATGAGACCTTTTACGATGGTTTTTATAAAAACCGTCATGAAATGTTCTACATACAAAAAATTTTGAATATCGAGACCTTTTACGATAGTTTTTATAAAAATCATCATGAAAAGTTTCGCATTTTGGCGCGTGCTTAAATTTGGGTGGGAGACTAAAAATTTTGAATGTGGGACCTTTCACGACGGTTTTTATAAAAACCATTGTGAAAGGTAAATTTGGGCGGGGGACTACAAATTTCGAATATGGGACCTTTCACGACGGTTTTTATAAAAGCCGTCGTGAAAGGTTTCGCATACAAAAAATTTCTGAATATCAGGACCTTTCACGATGGTTTTTATAAAAAACGTCGTGAAAGGTTCCGCATATTGGCGCGTGCTTAAATTTGGGCAGGGGACTAAAAGTTTCAAATATGGGACCTTTCACGTCGGTTTTTATAAAAACCATTATGAAAGTTTCTGCATCTTGGCGCATGCTTAAATTTAGGCAGAGGACTAAAAATTTCGAATATGCAGACCTTTCACGATGGTTTTTATTAAAACTGTCGTGAAAGTTTCCGCCTTACATTTCATGACGGTTTTTATAAAAGCCGTCGTGAAAGGTTCTACATATTCAAAATTTTTAATCCTCACCTAAATTTAAGCACGCGTCAATGCCGTGGCCTTCCCTATTTATTCAAAATTTCTCTAACTCAAAGCCTCTCTAACTCTCAAACTCGCTTCTCTCTCCCCTTTATCTCTCTAACTCCTCCCCCCCCATGGCCCAGCCACCGACGAACCCAGCCATCGATGAACCCAGCCACCCATGACATTCCATGGACTTTGACATTCTCCTGTCACTCTCTCCATGACCCCACCATCATTCGACCTAACCCCCAACAAACTTGGTATCATTTGTTGCCGTTCATCCTCGTCCCTTGACACTCCACCGACTCCGCCTTTGTTTGACTCCTCCCTTGATGTTCTTATGACTCCACCACTATTGGTAAATTTCAAACCATTAGTTTTAGTTTCATTGTTATAGTTAGTTCTAAACTTAGTATTATTTGGTTATTTTAGTGTTATTTAGCTTTAGTTTTAGTTTTAATATTACTTACATTACTTTGTTATTTGCCATTAGTATGTGTTACTTGTATTTGGTGTTTGAAAGAACTTTAAACAACATTTAGCATTTTGGCGTGAGAATATGTTACTTTTTATGTGTTTGTGATGCCTAAATATTATTGTGATGTCCACCATATATTTGATGAAAGCTTCTATGACTATGTGCGTCACAACCCGCCTTTTCAGGCTGTGATAAAACTCTTTCTTACTTACTTCAGGATAAAAATTTAGGAATTTTTTTTTAAACGGGAATAAATAATTTACTTACATTAACTTTGATAACTCCCAAAATACTTTCACATACTTGTATTTACATAATTAATACTTTTACTTTCATAACATCTTTCTTTTAAACATTACTTTCAAAATATCTTAAAATACCATACAGTGGAAAACATACTGTGGTGGAAACCATACCCAGTCTGCACACATCATCCGCCCGCTAGCTCATCATTACGATTTATTCTAACCTTTTCGTCGGAATACCTACAACATAAAAAACTTAATGAGCTAACGCCCCATAAGTCCCATATAAACCCACATGCGCATTCAATAAAATGCATGATCTCATTATGCTTTCTTATAATATTTCTTTATCATTTTCATTTCTTATCTTTAACTAGGGCCCAAGTGTTCGTACCATTGTGCAATTTCATTTAGGTCTACGTAACACCGTGACCGTAACATATCCTTTAAACTCCCCTTGAGTTAGGAGTCGGTACGATACTTTTCTTAATTTCTGATGATACATTTACCAGTCCATTTATTATGGTTGACGTACCATACATGAAGTGATGATCACATGTTATACATAACATAAATGCTCGTGTACAATATAGTATACACAGATACATACTTTATATACACACTGGTACACATTAGTATACGCACTGGTATGTAGCATAATGTACTCACAGGGACTTAATATAAAATATACACACAGATACCTACTTTATACATACTCAAGTATTTATCATTGTACACACAGGTACGAAATCATGATACACATGCTCATTTTTATTATTGTACACACAAATGCATAACATCTTATACACACTAGTACACATTAATATGCTCATAATTATTCATACATGACTATACCCCTAGGTATTCATGTCACGACAAACATACAAGTTTACATTTAATTATACGCACAGGTATACATATACATACATTTCTTTCTAAACCTACATTTCATACTGTAGGTGGGAAGGGTACTTACTTGATGCGAATGTCAGGCAACTTAACCTCGATTTTCCTTCTCCTAGACTCCTAGGATCCTGTTGGCCAATTACAAAGCCATTAGCCAAATTTCACTATGTTTCGATACGAAACATCCGTTAGTTAATAAATTGAGTTGCATTACTATGTACAACTCTAAAAACCACTGTTTTTTCTTATTTCTATCTAACTTTACCCTATCGTTTCTAACGAAGGGTGGGAACCTTTCTAGTCGTTTTCTTATCCCATTGGAAACATTTCAAAGCGGTTCGGGTTATTTGGACAAAAATGACGATTTTGCCCTTCGTGGGTCCACTAACCTACCCGAGCTCGATTTCGTTATTCTTATGAAAATAACCACATACTAATTTCAAATAACACCCTAGTGGGTCAAATCTCTTTATTTCTCAATTACGTCCCATTTTCATTAAAACTTTGCGGTTTAGTCCTTGAACTAAATATATTGACGGTTTTGCCCCCGGGACTAAAATTTACTTCTTTGCATCAAAATGTCCTATTTTTTCTCAAGGATCATTTTTACTTAAGGTACCATACCTTAAATCATTTTGGAAAATGACATTTTGTCCATTTAACACTTTTTTTCACTTTTAACATATTCTTGAAAAATCAAAAACTCACAAACGATTGAGTTTTTAGACAAACCGTCCATAAAGCCTAATAGTTTCGTCGAGATCTACAACTTTCGTGTTTTAACTTTTCCTAAAATCTCACTGTACAGGGGCTTTTTGACTATTTTTCAAATCTGCCGAGAAGGAACTTTTTCTTTCAATTTAGTCCCTATGACATTTTTATAAAAATCCATTTCAAACTTGAAATTCTACCCCTGCAGAAACCATTCCATGCCTTAATCAAAAGATTCTCATGCTCAAACATCACTTTTGCAAAGTCTAACATCAAAATTGCAAAAATAACGCTTTTTGCAAAATTACCATTTTGCACTATAAACCAATGTTTCACAACTTATACTTACCATTCATCGCATATACATGAAATTCCATCAAATATGTGCTCAAGAACTCACATGGGTTTTAAGAAATAAAAATCAAAACAAAATTTAAAACTTTGAACTTTAAAACTTACCCAAATAACTCCTTTTTTTTTTTTATTTCTAGCCTTCAAAGGCTTCTTGAACTTCTTCTTGGACTTCCTTTTCATGCAAGAATACCATGGATTAATTTTTTCCCTTTACCCATGAAAAATCCCTTGAAAACTCATTAAAAAGTTTAGGATTTTACCTTAAAACTTGTGGGAAATCCTTGTTCTTGCTTGTAAAACTTGTTTGGGGCCATTTTTACAAAGTTTGGGGGCTAAGAAATTTTTTTTGGAATCTTGGTTATGGCTGCCGGATCTTGGAGCAAAAGAAAGGAAAAGAAAAGTTGTGATAACTATGCCTTAAATGCTTCCTTATCACATTTGATGACTCATGGCCATCCATTAGACTACCCTAGGTGTCCTCATCTTATTGGGCCGCATTGCATGGCTTGTTGGCCCAATAGAATTCAAGCAAATGTCCACTTTATGGAATTACAAATTTACACTGTGTAATTTTTCACCACACAGTATTTTTTCTATACTATCGTGGTCAATTCAGTGTACTTTCTATTCTTAGACTGTATAAAAATATTTAACTTACTTTTCGTTCACTTTTAGAGGCTAATCGTGACATTTTTCGTATCTGTGTTTTCATTTAACAATATTCTTATACTGCTCTGGCCTCCTTTTTACCCCCGGTTAGGGTTAGGACAGCCTATATGTCATATTTATATTCTAATAATCTATTTGTTTATATCACAATTTAACAATTAATTGTGACATAAAATTCATTTTATGGATATTATGCACAAATCTTTGAGTCATCAAACTCATAAAATTTGTATTTTACAATATCCACCATTGCATTACATATGCCATAAAATTTGCAATCAATGCCGCTCATTCATATTTTATTGTAATTTTCACAAAAATTACTATTTTTACAAAATTTTACATTTTTAAGAATAAATTCATTAATTAAACCCAATTAAATATTAGGTTTCATTGATGACATTTCATTGGTCATTACAATGTGTTTGTGCTTGTGCTTGTGTTTTAGTTAATTAGTTTTATTTTCAATATTTTTGTTAATTTTATTCATTTCTTTACCTCACACATAAAGACATGGACTTAGACACCAAGAATCCATCAACTCTTGTGCAAGCATAAAAAGAGTATATGACTTTACAATGTAAATATATATATATATATATATGATTTGTAAAAATTTTATAGTTCAATGTAATTATGTGATTATGAAGTCAAGGCATTGTATTAATGATGAAAATATGAGACTATTCATATTATGAGCAACCAAAAATTTTGGTTTTTTTTTTTAGCTTCAGATTAACTTTTTCACGACAGTTTTTATAAAAACTGTCATACAAGATATAGCATACATACACGACGGTTTTCATAAAAACTGTCGTGTAAGCTTAGTGTAAGGCTAAGCTTACACGACGGTTTTTATAAAAACCGTCATGTAAGCTTAGCGTTTCACGACGGTTTTTGGTGAAAACCGTCGTGGTAGCCTCGTCTCAAGATCCTAGAACCCCGCCAAAATAAGGATTCCACGACAGTAAAAAATCATCGTGAAAAGTTTTGTTGGCACCACGACGGATGATTACACGATGGTTTTTTAACCATTGTGAAAACATTCCACGACGGTTTTAAACCGTCGTATAATCTATACAGTTTGTACTAGTGATTAAAGCACATTATCCTCTTATAAGAGACCTTGTATCATTCTTAATAACATTCTACGAGATTCCTTACCTTACATAAAGTCTCCTTTAATCATTATTTCGAGCACGTGCATAGCTTCACTTCACATAAAATGGCATTTTCAGCATAAATAAACTTAAAACCATCATTAAGCTCCTAATTTCAACTTATCTATTATAATTGTATATCAAACACCATTAGAATTCACTTTTTCATTTGTTTCTCAAACCGGGTCCATCTTTAGGAAATCTCGTTATTTAGCTATACATTCAAATGAAATTTTACAAAATGCTATTTTGAAAATGATATATGCTATTAACATGATCAAACACATCTCAAATGATTATGAAATATTATATAATGCAATTTGTGTCATGAAATCATTCAATATTGTCAATAAGTATGTGAAAATACTGGGCATCACAATAAAGTTAGTATGAATCACAAGTTTACAATTTTAATCATGTTTCCAAACTCTTAAGAGTGTGTTTGATAACGTACTTAGAACTAAAAGTTAGAACAATTTTACTATAACATATGAGATTTTTACATTGTACCATACTTTTGCTTTACACTCTAGCAATTTCAACTAATTAGAACAGGGTTGTCAAACACAACCTAAAAAATGTGAGATAACCCATTAGTTAGCCACTACATGCTAACTATTCAATATTATAAGTCGTATACTATTTATTCCAAGTTTGTGACAACTTAACACATCAACATACCAATCATACGTGTTTTTCAATTAATTTATCAAGTTACACCACTGGAATTTAGTATGCAAGTAGGAAAAAAAAATCTTTTAGGAGAAAGATGTTGTCTAGTTTGTTAAGCTTTTGACCGACTTTGAGTAAACAATTAAATTAAATTAAATCATTGCTTAATTAAATGACTAAATTTGTCCAAATGAATCATTTTGTTGGTCATTACGACCTTTAGATACTGCGTAACCTGGACACAAGACAATTGGATGGCTTTCTTTTCTTTCTTTTTTTTTTTTTTCCTTAATATATAGCCTTTCATGCTTTTCTCAAACATATAGGCCTTGTTTGTTTTCGTTTTCAAAATTTTTGAAAATGTTTTCATATGATTTTTGAGATAAAAATTTTAAAAACATTTTCAACATAATTTTTTAAAAATTTTATTTTTAAAAATAAAATATTTTTATTTATTTTAAAAATAATATTAAATAGCCGTTAATTTTTCCCTTTTAAAAAATTTTTCCGAGAGAAAAAAGAATAACATGGAAAAGAGAGCGTGAAATGAAGGCGCCGCCACGTTTAACCAATAATTGGAAAATCAACCCTTGCAAAAAGGAAGGGCTGCGACAGAAACAAAAACTTGCACAACCTTCCAAGAGGTGACCAACAACACATTTGCTGGCCGCAGGCACAATGATTTATGAATAACATAATATTAATTGAAGCCAAAAAACACTTGAAAGAAACAACGTATATATTATTGATTTATTAAGTCCAATAATTAATGTGTTCTCAATCATGTAATGTTTTAGTATCATTTTATTGTTATCTTGGTAATGTCGTTTTCCATATAAATTGTTACAGAGACGTAAACGAGTACAAAGGTCTACTATTTTTCTGAAATTTGGAGACCCCGCTTACAAAGTAACCTCGGTTACTTTCAAGAATAGTACCACTTTGGTTGGTAGACTTTTTTCTGGGTCAACAAAACTAATTCATTAAAATTTAAAAGATTATAAATATTTGGAAATCTGGTCTGTCCCATATTAAGAGTGCATGATAAAACATGCTGAGCAGGAGAGTAGGACGGTTCCTAATATGTAACAAGGCACACGCGTACAAAAATTACTAGGTAGTCAAAAAGTGAGTAGGTTCAATGTGGGTCTTTCTTTGGTTAAGAAGTTTTGTTGGGGTTGTTCTTGAAGCCGGAGGAAAAATTGTCCTAAACTTCAAATTTTTCTACTTTATTATGAAGATGTTTGTACGTATGTAGTTTGTACTTTTTGTGATACTTTTACTATTTTAGACAAGAAAAATAATCCATTGACATACAACAACATATAATATCATATTTTATTAATTGCTTGTTTTAAAAATATACATATTTGTTGCTGTTCAAAATTTTTTTTAACGACTGTCCATTAAAAGAAATAATCATTAGGATTGAATGATTACTATAGAACAATTATAATAATTTTTATTTCTGTTTTTTGTTTTGCTCTGAACCTAACAATTTGTTCTATTTTTTTTCTCTCTGATAATTAACTTATTTGTACGTATAATATTACAAAAGCTTATGCATAATTGTTAGCAGATATTTTTGTAGGATTGAAAATGTTATGTGCAATATGTGGTGTCTGTTTTGCAAGAATAAATGGCAAATTTGTTCTTAAAAAAGTTGATAGGCTGAGGTTGGGTTTATCTTTGTTATTTTTGGAATGTTATATAATCTTCCACCTAACCAGTTAGGTCACAATTAACATCCATAGGAAACGACCTATTGTTTCATCTTTTGAGTATTTTTTAACAATATTTTATCAATTTGTTTTTTTGCATATGTTTTATTCATTACTTATGTCTTGTTTCACATAGCATTTGACAACATTAGCAGCACCTCCTCCTCCTCCTTCCGCCCCCATTGCTGCTACTTAGACCACCTTTGCTGGAAATATCTTGCCAAAAAACTCAAAACTCCCTTATCTCCAACCTTTCCTCTTCACTTTCATCTTCTCATCTCTTTCTCTGATCTCCACTATCAGCAGTTACCAGCCTCGTCTCCTACAGTGCACTTCATCCTTGTCATGAGCCATCTTTCATCGGCGAACGCTTTCCAAATATGAATAAAAAAAAAAAGTTTGTGAAAATATTCAACATGCAAATATCACCCTGTAGATTTCTTATTCTTGAAGTTATTAATGTTGAAACTTTTTTTAAGTATTTTAATAATGTCTAAGATTTTGACTTTTTAGAAGAATAATTTTCTTAATGTAAGTTATATATTTCTCTTACATTTAGACAAATAAATTTTCTATTCCTTACAGATATTGCAAGGATATAGTAAAAATAGTATAGGTCCAACAAGCAAACAACGAAGTATAGATACAGAGAAGAAGCATTTTGAAGTTGAATACGCTCAATATATGTTGGATGAAGTGAAAGTAGAACAATAGACGGTAGGAAATTCAAAAGAAATGTATTGTCAGCTGAAAGCAATTATCATAATGTTCATTAAATATTATACTATATATTTACAGGGCAATAACTAATCAAAATTATCTCAAAAGTATAGAGACAGATTGCATAGCATCCTTCTCATCAAGACCAGCGTCTCCCACACATAATTATTAATATATATGAGAGGTAAAACCTACCATATAATGTAATTCAAGAGGAATCTTAGGTTATCCTCCATTATATCTCTGAGAATTTTAGGTAGAAACTGTCCTATTTTTAGTCCTCATAGAAATTAGTATTTTTTTAATCGTTAGATTAATTATCAACCACCTAATTAGGGAGTCCAAATAGTTCTATGTATTTTTAATCTGGATACTTAAAAATTTGATTGTTGAAAAATTAATCCATTTATAACAACAATTTTTATTTGTAGTTAAAAGGACAATATTCCTATCACGAAAATTCCATTAATTCTTGTGCATAATTCAGCGTCTCTAATGCAATGTCAAAGTAATGTATCAATGTTAAATTTTGGCATTTAAATAATAAAATTACTCTCTAATGCACACAATGTTATTTTTGATGCTAAATTTGGCATATCTTATATCCGATTACTAGTGGTTGATATATTGACATTTTTCTAGTTATTTTAAAACTAAAATTATATACTTGTATACCTTTTGAAACATAATGATATGACAAAAAGTAAATATAATATTTAAAATTTCATTATGCTAATGACATATAACATATTGAATATGCAATTTTCACACTTTTCATTACCAAATATAGCATTAGCATCAACATCATTGATGGTCTTAGAAACTACTTTTGAGTCTTGTCACAATTTCTTTAAAAATTAATTTTACAATAAAACATGAAAAGTGTTGTATACTAACAACCATTAGATTATTTCAAGAGCTCGTTTGGCATTGCTTTGGAGCTTTTAGCTTTTAATCTAGTATAGTATTTGTCACGCCCCGGAGTACAGGAGGTGACGTGGCGGATTATTTAAATTAATTAAAAGAGAATTTAATTAAAACCAATGGTTTAAGGATCAAACTAAATAAGAAATAAGAAGATTTCCACCACATTTTTATAAAAGAATTTATAAAATATTAAGCACATAATATAAATTAAATAAAAACTGTGAATATGGGTTCCACAACCCACAACTTGTGCACACACATGGTTCTGACAAGATCATAAATACAATTACAGTCCAAGTACAAATAAAGTTAACTCTTACATGCCTTGATTAAATAGTACAAAAGATAAAATAATCCTCCTATTGCTCCTGAGTTCGGTCCGAAGAATCTTCTCCAAACCTAAATGGGAAACCACCTAGAGGGAAAAATTTAAAACAATAAAACGTGAGCGAAAGACTCAGTAGGACTAAGTTTTATAAAATAATTTAGTGCAAAGAAACATGTCATTAATTAGGACTTACTCAAAGAAGACTTAAATAAATAAATGAATAAATAAATAAATAGTTTGAGTAGAACCGTCCTGACACAGAACAGTCTACTCATCAAATCAAAACACCATTTTTACTTTTTACCTAGGCAAACCATGATATCACCACCGTAGTGGCCCAGCTGGGTTTCGGGACCTGCCCCCAAGGTCGATCGCTACACGACCCAATCTCTGATATGGCATCATGCCTATATGTTTATTATCATTATCATTCAAAACCCAATTACCGAGTGTTGTCAATTACATTCATTTCATAATCACGGTATATTAAAATGTAACCGATAAAACCATTTTCAAACAACCATTGAAAACATTTTGATAGAAATCCTTTTCAAGCCAAATTATTTCAAAACTAGGCTACCAAAGAAATAAGATAGAAGTCCTACCTCAATACTCGTGCCGGTGCCCCACACCGTAATCCCGGTCCGCTATACGTTAGCTCCACGGAACCACGAACGATCCTAGATACCAACTAAGTCAATCAATATCTAGTTTGAGACATTCTATGTTACTAAACCATTTCATGATGTCCTAGTGTGCCATTTGTACCTTTAAAATCATCCTATAAGGTTGGGATTTAAATCAGGGTTCAAAACAGTGAAAACGGGTGAAAATCACAAAATTTTTCATGCCTCGGTCGGCCTGCCGGACGCCCTGCTTCGGCCTGCTGAACTGCACAGTTCGGCCTGCCGGAAGCAAAGTTCGGTCGGCCGAACACTTCCCCAGGTTCGGCCTGCCGAACACTTCCCCAGGTTCGGCCTGCCGGTCGGAAGAACACCGGCCTGCCGATCATCACTCCGGCCTGCCGAACACACAGTTCGGCCTGTCGAACTGGGAAAATCCAGAAATCCCAGCCACGGGTTTCTCGATCCCCAAAATTTAAATCTTGATTCCAACCCGTTTTTCTCAAATCCCAGGCATGAAAAACAATTATACTTGATAGAAAAGCATACTAAAACATGTTTGGACTCATTTAAACAAGATTTAAACTCAAAATCCTCAAAAATCCGAAAATAAGAAAATGAGGGGAAAAATGAAAAATCTTGGATTCAATCTGTTTTTTTTTTTTTTTTTTCAATCTAAGCTTAGATTCTAGTTATTCTAAGTTCATTTAACTCAAATCCATGGTGTTCTAAGCTAAAACAAACCTAGATTTCAAAAACACACAAAATTGAAAATTTTGTAAAAAGTTTAGAAATTTCAAATCTAACCTCGAATCGAAGCTTCAATCCGCGTTCTCGGTTGCCGAATCACGTCCCCGAGCTTCCTCCTTGCTATCCCGAAGCTTGGATTCGAAATGGAGTTCAAAAATTTTTGAGAGAGATGTAGAGAGAGAGAGGGTTGCCGAGTGAGAGAACCACGGGAGGGAAGAGAGAGAGAGTGAAACGTGAGAGTGAGGAGAGAGAGAGAAAGGAAGGAAATAAATAGAGAAAATCGGTGGGCGGTTTTACTGTGCGAAAACCATGTGCCGCCCACGGTTTTGCAAAACGGAGTATTTTTAACATTTTACAAATTGTTGTGTTTTAAAACTCAAAACATCATTTTAAAACAATAAGAAATTATTTAAATGCATCAATTTAATAAAACAACCGAAAATCCAAAATCCAACCAGATAATCTAGTAAATGTTAAAACGTTAATTATGGCACACTAATTCATCATTTAGAGTACATTAACGCTAAATAAATTTCGAGGCGTTACAGTATTGTTTGGTAAGCCATGTCTTTACTCATTAGCTTCTAAAAATAACTCTCCAATAGTAAAATTTGACAAGCAAGTACGAGGTTGCTTATGCATATGTTGTTATAATTTAAAATTACTAAACTAACCTTAATAATAAAAATATAAATCTCAATCTATCCATTTTCCCTATAACAAATTAAATTTATTTTTAAAATACTTGTTCCAAAATTACAAATTTTTCATAAATATAAACTTCTAAAATTTATTTAAAATATTTTAATAATTTTTTAGATGTTTTAAAATAATAATAAAATTAAAAATAAACATATTTCTTTTAATATTTTGGACTACGAATGTTACTACTGATGACATTAAAATCAAAGTTAAAACTAAATTTATAAATATGTATATTAAAGTATATGTATTTTTGTCATTATATCTTTATAGCAATTTTATACATAATTTATCAGACATCTAAAATTCTCCCTTTTTGTATTCACAACTTTGAAAAAAATTATCAAAACATACATGCTTTTGGTCCACAACACAACACAACAATAACACAATAATGTCAAACTACCCCAAAGCATCGGTAAAATTTATTTTAATGTAATGTTTAATAAATGTGTAGTAGGATGCTATTATATCCTAACATATTTTTTTATAAACTTTTGTCTTCGTAAAGAACTTAAAAGTCTCAATTTGGAAATATAAAAGAAAATATAAAAGATGATGACAATACAGACCCTTTTGACCTGAAGATAAAAGGCATGAAGTGAACAATATGTTTTAGTGGTCCATAATTATACACTTCTTCATAAAGAAATGATGATTATAGCTTAGTAGTTTTGGCATAAATTATTAAAACCTGATATTTTAAGGGAAAAATTTAAACAAAGATAATCTCAGAAGGAGCCCAGATAAAGAAGCCATCTTATCCACTTAGAGCCCGTACCGGTAATGGTTTTAGAATTGAAAAATAACCTTAGGTTGTTTATTTCTATTTTTTATTTTTGGATCTTTATATCGTGGGCATGTAAGTTCTTTCTTTCTTTGTTTTTTTTTTTTTTTCCTTTTTGGTTTTCAATAAAGTTTTTGGTTATATATATATATATATATATATATTATAATATGCAGAAAAGATAAAAGACCATCAAAAAAAGTTTTCTTAGTAATATTAGTCGATCCTAGTTTATGTGTAAGATAAAAATTACAATTAAAATCGAATGAAGCAAGTTAGAGACGCTAACTCTAATTCCAATTTTGTATTAATTTTTAAGTTGTTATTAATTTATTGATAGATGTAAACTATTGATATGATAATCTTTTGAACACCAACTAATAAAAACATGAAAATTTATAAATGGTTCACAAGTTGGGATTAAAATTAGAGTCCTTAGCATTTTTTTAACCTAATGATATAGTTTGAACCATGGACAAAAATTTCGTCAAAATTTTGGTTTTATGAAGGTAATGAAATATCTTTCGGTTGTAAAATCGTTTTCATCACTTTCGAGAAATATAGGTTAACATTAGTTAAAATATCGATATCAGTGTACAATTAGGGTAATTTTTGCAAAATTTTAGAAAATTTTAGAAAAATTTTGGTGAAATTTCAACCACCATTAGAAAGTGAAAATTTTAATTGTTAAAACTTTTTCTTAAAAAAAAAATACTTTATCTGTATTTTCTAGCTTACATGATTGAGTTTTTATGCCATAGTAATAAACTTTGGAGAGGAATCTTCCCATTCATGAAAATACAATAGGAAGAGATTAACACGTCTATGTGTAGTATGTTCATAACTATATTCAATATTATTCAAATAACATGTCAGAGTATAGTATTGCTTGAATCAAGATGACATCCTAAGCATGTTTGAGTCTCATAGAATTTCCTTTTAGTATGGAGAAGTCTATTACATGTGTTAATTTTTTTTTTCATGTAAAACATGCCTATTTATGTATTTTTTTAATGTTTATTCTATCCTATAAAGTATCAAAAATATGTTTAGATATAAGTTTCCATAGTTTATGTAATTTTTTTTTATATTTTCACCGATATCAATATTTTTATAAAATTAGAGTTTTAATATTTTTACCGATATCGATATTTTCATCTTTGGTGAGAACATCATGTTAGAAGCACTCGACAAAATGATCTATAATTTTATTTTAATTTTTTCATAAAAATAAAGTTTTAAAATAGCATTTCATAAGGCCAGTTTAAGTAGTGATAAGAGTTTTTCAGTAATAAAAAAAAATAAGAATCTCATCGTATGATGAAGAAAAAAGGAAAAAAGGAAGACAAAAAAAATAGTGCATTTACATATTCCACACAGGTTTTATATGTCATTTTCAAAAGTAGGCATTTAGAGATCTTTCTTGCTTAACTCAAAAAATGAGCAATTTTTATTTTAATATTTCCCCGCTCTTGAACTTACGTATTTGAATTGAAATGTTAACCCTTTATATACCTTAGAAAGAAAAAGAAGTCCGTGCGACTATAAGGCAGATTTTTAACATCTGGTTCCTCCTTGTAGCTGAATTAATCCCTCTTGTGTCGGGACCTAAACTATGGTGGTAGCAAAAGGTATATGCTTCTTCTCCACCAAGCACAGAAGTATACCTGTGACACCCGTTATTCTTCTAACGGGTATTGAGGTAATTAAATTAATTTTTAATGTATAAAAAAAAAAATTGCTTCATTTAAATTTATTTTATAATATTTATTTTTATCTATTTTTAAATTTTCTAAAATTCTCCTATATTTATTTAGTATGATTACTAAAAAGCCTTAGAACTTCTAATAAATCTCAAAAATGTCATATTGGCATTATGTGTGTTAAAGTCTTTAGATGAGACATAAGGATATCTTTTCCAACTACTCTTGACCCTCATTTTCTTTATTTCCTCCGTGACATGCTTCAACATGTCTCCTCTATAATTGTTTCTATCACTTCTCTTCAAAGACTTCATCTTTTCTTCCTTTCTCTTCCACGGTTCCCACACTCTTCTTCTTATTTCTTTGCTGAAGCAAAATACTTAGAGAACTTCTTCAAGGCAGCCATAAAAATCAGCCACCATCACCTCTATTTGAGCAAGAATTTCAGTCATACCGAAGTAAAGGAACCTGTTTTGAAGCCATTTCAAGCTTCCAACTAACCATAATCCGAGGTTAGAATCTTATGAACAAATTTAGTCTTTCATTTATAAATTTTCTTTTATACTAAAGGATTATTCAAATTTGCGTTCTTAAACCTAAGTATATGTTTGTTGCTATTTTGGAGCATATGTATGAAGTCTAAGTGTATATGCCCTAGACAGAAAATTTATATTGTTAAACTTTATAATACCTCTATGGGCAGTGGTTATTTCTTGAAATTCTAAGATTAAATTAAAATAAATTTTATGAATGTAGTTGTATGTTGTGCTTTAGTTTTAATTGTCCTTATGCACGCCTTAGGATCAAGGGAGTATGGAGCTAACGTTAATTGATTCCAGGATTAAGAGACTGTTGATAAGCTTAAGAGGTAGGGATTCTATTACTCATCTTTTGTGAGGTTTTTATAGAATTAAAATTGATTGTTTTGCTGCAATATATATATATCTATGTTGAACTGATATTATATGTGTATCACATATGAAACTATGACATGGACTCGTCTTGTATTGTACGGCGAGGAACATAATGAATTGACACATGTTATAAATTGAGAAGCATGGTTAGGAAAATTAACTCTATTAATAATGATTTAATATAGAGAAATTGTGAGACATGAAAAGGGCGACGGTTACGTCCTTGGGCATGAATACCCTAAAAGGTAAAGTAGGGGGAAGGCGATGACGCTTCCTTGGGTTGAAAGTCCCAGAACACACTGTACAGGAATCGATTTGGTGAGGACTCGGGGCTTGATGTCCCCTCACCGGAACACCCTTGGAATGTTTATAGGGTGATCAAGTGCGCCCATTTGGGTTTCGATGAGTTGAGTGATACTCAATTTAACATGGATACCTAGGAACAATGATGATTTGTAATATTTGTATAAATGTGTAATTATGACACTTGGTAACGATTAACTACGGTATCCATAAGATGTGATCATAATAAACCTCATAATCTGGAATGTGATGTAACTTACTAACCATGCAGGTTTTAATGTGGTAATGATAAAAACCTAAAGGTGAGTAATGGCTTTCTCTACTGAGCATAGTGTTGCTCATACCCTTATGTTTATATCTTTTCAGGACTCACTAAGTGTGAGGTGGCTACGAGAAATATAGTTGAGGAAGCGATGTAACTATATTACATTGGGACTGCTCAATTGTAAAGAATGTTCTTCATGATAATGTAAGCATCAATTGTTACTTTCTGTGACTGTAATTATAATGTGTTGAGGGTTAAAATGATGATGACAACAGTTTATATTATTAAATTTAAGGTGCTACATTAAAACTGTGGTTTATTTATCGTTTATATTTTTATTTTTGAGTTGAGAGTTTTCATTTAAGTCCCAGGCAAATTTTATTTTTAAGGTTTTACTTTTATTATTTATTTTTATTTTATCTCATTAAAAACTGTTAACCCCCATATAGGGGCGTTACAGAATTTTTGGTATCAGAGCCTAGGTTCGGTTAACCTAGGGAGTGTAGCACCACTTTAAAAAAATATATTTTTGAGATGGTTTTGAAGCTGAATTTTCATTGTCATCATCAAAATGAACATTCACATTGATTTATACAGTCTAGAAGGATGTAACATGGAAAGGCCATAGAATGAAAATATCAATAGTTATATGAGTACAATAATTATATAGAAGGAAAGTATTAATAGTTATAAGGGAATGATAATTATATGAAATGAGTTTATAAGTAGAATGCTTATGAGAGATTCGTATAATATTTGGATCTATAAGCATATCTAATTCGTATAAACGATGAGAAATTCGTATAGATACGAGGATTTAAAAGCCTTTTGTCTCGTG
Source organism: Artocarpus heterophyllus (assembly GCA_025403435.1). NCBI lineage: Eukaryota > Viridiplantae > Streptophyta > Magnoliopsida > Rosales > Moraceae > Artocarpus > Artocarpus heterophyllus. The sequence continues at coordinate 12,592,486 of CM046352.1, read as the reverse complement.
AAAAACAATAAGAAATATAAGGCTTGATTTATTGATTTTAAAGTTTGACATAGATATGCCAAATTTTTCGTAATTGATTCAAACCTAAGTAATGATTATGTGTGGATTCGATGGAGCACATAAGTGTCAATGTCTTTTCTTAAAAGTTCTATATATTTGAGGAATATGATATAAGTTGGGAATCATTGTATTGAATCTTGAGAGAGATAAATGTCAGACTTTTGGTCTGTTGAGACTGTGTAAAGTCTAGAATGCATGAATCTCAAAATTGGAATATTTTGTTACGTACATTGTATTTAAGTGTATCAGTGAATCTTTTGGTTACCTAAGATTTTGTTATATGAGGAAATTATATATTGTATGAGTAGAATTGTGGGGATTGTAGATGTTCTTAAGTAGTAACATCAAGTGTCTTTGTTCGTTGATATGGTCTACGTTGAAAGACGTAAATCGTATTGATTTCAAGGTTAGTCGCATTCTAAACCCTTGGTAGTAATGATGATGAATCCATTGATAGATGTTGAGTATTAGGAATAACATATGGGTGTATGCATTGTTCAATAAGGTTTTGATTAAAACAAAATTATTTGAGTTGCTGGAAGATTATGTTGTTATGAAATGATTTTAAATATCATTCAGGAAGATCCTTGTTGTCGTTAAATTAGATTTGTTGTTCATAGTTAACTTTATCTATAGTGGGCTTTAAATTGGGTTTAAGATTTATACAAATTGGTTTTCAATTTTATGTTTGTTATTTAACTCGTTCTAAATGTGTTAAGGCCCGAAACAACCTGACCATTTTCAACTAAGAACATTTGGGCCTAGTTTAAATCCTAAATCAGTTTGATTCATACTGTCTCTCCCACGTGGTCTCTATACGTGTCATATACAGTGGTTTAATTATTGTTTACATATACGTTTACTGTGCATAAGAGTTTATTTCTCCGAGTTCACTTTTTCTCTCTTAATTTGTTATTTTCTCTCTAAATCGCAAATCCTCTTCTTTTTCATTAGAAATTCTTCTTTTCCTCTAAAAGAAGAAGGAATTCTAGGATTCTGCAATTTACTATCTTAATTTTTCCTTTCTATTTACTCTTCTTTCATCTCATCATGGACCCAAAGTACCAACACATGAGAAAGTATTTCCCATCACTCTCCCAAAAGATTCTCAGAAAGAAATATAAGGCTAGAATTACTCGGTTGTGGATTCTTATGCGTTTTGGTATCCCTTGTGATGTGAGAATGTTAATAGAGGGGAAGATCCGTCCGAGTGACTTTAGTCAAGATGTCGGTTTACCAGGAACAGGTACCAGTCGTAGTGCAATGAAAAGAAGAGCTCGTGCTATCGTGGTCACTTGTAACAAATGTGGAAGACAAAATTGTAACGGTAAATGTACTTCACCTGGTTATATGTCTACGAATAGAGAGGATAAAATAAGGTTTTGTAGGGATGGACTTTCAAAGGAGAACTTGGATAGCATCCATCCTCCTCTCCACGGTCACCCTAGTGGATATGTTCAAGGAGCTATTTTTAAACTCTGGCCTAAATTTTATACAGAAAGACAACGCCTCAGGAATATGGTATTTCTAGATCCTGTTTGCCAAGCCATAAGAAAACTGGATGGGGAATAAGTCATCGCTCTATAAAGGTTATTTAGTCTTTACTTATTTGAAGCAGTTTTAGCTGATGTTCAACAGTTTGTGTTTTTCTTTTACTCAGAATATTTGCTTTTGTGTTTGAAATAATTGTGATTATTAGATTGATACAGTAAGTGTTAATATCTTATTTAATTTATGATTTTCTTAAATATATATATAATAAAATATATTATCTTATCAGACACGTTACATACGGTACAGTAATATGTTTGAATTTTGAAAAGCTTATCCAGATATTTCAAGATTTGTGTCTCAAATTTCAAAAGTTCTACAGTATTTGTCGTTTATATTAAATTTCTAGACTTGGAGTATATTTGTCAAAAAGTCTACAGTTGTGTCATGAGGGTCTTTTGTCGAATTGTTCTCAATTGTCAAAAGTTATACAATTAGAGTCTAATCTTTTTCAAAAAGTGAATCAGATTTTCTATAAACTATCAATCACCTTATCTTACTTTCTTATCCGCACAAGATTTTGTTTAAATCTTTGGATTACTTTTTCATTACCTACTCGTCTATCTCTTTAGCCCTTTTTGTATATTTCTCATCTTTAAAATCTCATGTAGAACCCGAAGTCTAAGTGGAGCAGACATTAAGCAACCACTTCTATAAACCAAATATGTCTACCTCCCAGTCCACGAAGAAAATAAAGAATGTCTGTGTCTTTTGTGGTTCCAGCCTTGGAAAAGATAAAGCTTATTTAGAAGCTGCAAATCACTTAGGGCAAGTCCTAGCACGCAAGAAGATTAACATAATCTATGGGGGTGGTAGTATAAAAATGATGGTAAATATGACACTAGCAGCTAGGTCTAGCGACGCTACTGATGTAAGAATTTGGCCTCATATTCCAGTTGAAGGAAACCTTTGTAAGGAAGCCATAGGTAAGGGAGAAGGAGTCAGGAGTATCCCTAAAAATTTTAAAGACATAATCTATAATTCTGATGCTTTTATAGCATTACCTGGTGGTCTAGGTACTCTTGAGGAAATATTTATAGTTGCTTGTGGGCAATTGTTGGGCTTTTATTCCAAACCTTTGGGACTGCTGAACGTAAAGGGTTTTTATGACGGTCTTTTGAAATTTCTAGATTACGCTGTGGAAGAAAACATCACTACAGAATCGGAGAGACAAATCTTTGTCACTGCTTCAACAGCTGAGGAATTGATAGATAAAATGCAAATCATACATCCAGAATCCGACACTGCAACATCCAAGCTTGAATGGGAAAGGGAAAGCCGGGAGCGGCCAATTGATTTGAATCTCCATCTGTAATCTTTTTGTTTTATCTTTGGCATGTAGGCATGTGTGTCCGTATTTCGTTTGTTACGAATAACCGTTTACCTTGTATTATGTGTTTCTTGTGGTACGTCGTTGTTCAATCTTTTAGATTCATTGAGCCTAATGCCGGGATGGCTGGATACGGAGTACTTGATGCTCTCGAAACGCATCCTTCTTAAGGTCCGATCTTTTGTTTATCGATGTTTTTGTATCCTCTAAGCATGCATGATATGGATAGCTGGTATACGGAGTGCCTTGTACTCTCGAAACGTATCCGTATTATGTTTGTAATGTGTAATATTCTGTTAATATTATGTGGAAGTACCAAAGTCAGTTATGGGGATATTCCATATGAAATATGAGTATATTATTTGGGTTGAATGTTTGTGTCATGAGGATAGCTGTTTAATGAAAAATATGTCGGGTTTGTCTGCAACTCTGAGATTCTGTTTAATATCTCTATGAATAAGTTTAATGTATGGTTTTGAATATAAGTGTTTGTGATATATGTTTTATGATTATGTTTTAGTTTATTAGTTGAGGTATGAAATCAAATATATTTGACTTTTCCTTACTCAAAAAGGAAAAGGAACCTAAAGATGAAGTATATAAAATTTTCTGGCAATCTCCTTAAATGTGATTGTAAATCACAGTCCATGGACAATGAAGGACCGGAATCATGATATGGTCAATATGTATGCCTGATCAGATTCTTAGACTATTATACGGTGTTATAAGTTGAAACTTGTCAGAAATACTCTTATTGAGGGATTTAGGAGTAAGATTTATTATGCAAGTAAATAAGTGGAAATACGATAACTTAAATTTGGAGGACAAACAACATTAACGGTTTAGACTCAGAATTGGAATCATAGTGGAATCATAATTTTTACTAGTATTGCTAGAATTGAAATTTCGAGGACGAAATTTCTTTAAGGGGGGTAGAGCTGTGACACCCGTTATTCTTCTAACGGGTATTGAGGTAATTAAATTAATTTTTAATGTATAAAAAAAAAATTGCTTCATTTAAATTTATTTTATAATATTTATTTTTATCTATTTTTAAATTTTCTAAAATTCTCCTATATTTATTTAGTATGATTACTAAAAAGCCTTAGAACTTCTAATAAATCTCAAAAATGTCATATTGGCATTATGTGTGTTAAAGTCTTTAGATGAGACATAAGGATATCTTTTCCAACTACTCTTGACCCTCATTTTCTTTATTTCCTCCGTGACATGCTTCAACATGTCTCCTCTATAATTGTTTCTATCACTTCTCTTCAAAGACTTCATCTTTTCTTCCTTTCTCTTCCACGGTTCCCACACTCTTCTTCTTATTTCTTTGCTGAAGCAAAATACTTAGAGAACTTCTTCAAGGCAGCCATAAAAATCAGCCACCATCACCTCTATTTGAGCAAGAATTTCAGTCATACCGAAGTAAAGGAACCTGTTTTGAAGCCATTTCAAGCTTCCAACTAACCATAATCCGAGGTTAGAATCTTATGAACAAATTTAGTCTTTCATTTATAAATTTTCTTTTATACTAAAGGATTATTCAAATTTGCGTTCTTAAACCTAAGTATATGTTTGTTGCTATTTTGGAGCATATGTATGAAGTCTAAGTGTATATGCCCTAGACAGAAAATTTATATTGTTAAACTTTATAATACCTCTATGGGCAGTGGTTATTTCTTGAAATTCTAAGATTAAATTAAAATAAATTTTATGAATGTAGTTGTATGTTGTGCTTTAGTTTTAATTGTCCTTATGCACGCCTTAGGATCAAGGGAGTATGGAGCTAACGTTAATTGATTCCAGGATTAAGAGACTGTTGATAAGCTTAAAAGGTAGGGATTCTATTACTCATCTTTTGTGAGGTTTTTATAGAATTAAAATTGATTGTTTTGCTGCAATATATATATATCTATGTTGAACTGATATTATATGTGTATCACATATGAAACTATGACATGGACTCGTCTTGTATTGTACGGCGAGGAACATAATGAATTGACACATGTTATAAATTGAGAAGCATGGTTAGGAAAATTAACTCTATTAATAATGATTTAATATAGAGAAATTGTGAGACATGAAAAGGGCGACGGTTACGTCCTTGGGCATGAATACCCTAAAAGGTAAAGTAGGGGGAAGGCGATGACGCTTCCTTGGGTTGAAAGTCCCAGAACACACTGTACAGGAATCGATTTGGTGAGGACTCGGGGCTTGATGTCCCCTCACCGGAACACCCTTGGAATGTTTATAGGGTGATCAAGTGCGCCCATTTGGGTTTCGATGAGTTGAGTGATACTCAATTTAACATGGATACCTAGGAACAATGATGATTTGTAATATTTGTATAAATGTGTAATTATGACACTTGGTAACGATTAACTACGGTATCCATAAGATGTGATCATAATAAACCTCATAATCTGGAATGTGATGTAACTTACTAACCATGCAGGTTTTAATGTGGTAATGATAAAAACCTAAAGGTGAGTAATGGCTTTCTCTACTGAGCATAGTGTTGCTCATACCCTTATGTTTATATCTTTTCAGGACTCACTAAGTGTGAGGTGGCTACGAGAAATATAGTTGAGGAAGCGATGTAACTATATTACATTGGGACTGCTCAATTGTAAAGAATGTTCTTCATGATAATGTAAGCATCAATTGTTACTTTCTGTGACTGTAATTATAATGTGTTGAGGGTTAAAATGATGATGACAACAGTTTATATTATTAAATTTAAGGTGCTACATTAAAACTGTGGTTTATTATCGTTTATATTTTTATTTTTGAGTTGAGAGTTTTCATTTAAGTCCCGGGCAAATTTTATTTTTAAGGTTTTACTTTTATTATTTATTTTTATTTTATCTCATTAAAAACTGTTAACCCCCATATAGGGGCGTTACAATACCTATTTTAATTCCCGCCTTTTTTTTTTTTTAACAAAGGATTATAATCACCGTTTAGAGTGTTTAGCAAGTATATTTAGAACTAACTTTTTGGTTACTAAATAGTGTAAAGCTCTTACATACTACAGTAGAAAACAAAAACTTGTTACAGTGTAAAAAAACTCATATGCTATAGTATTTTGAACAAAAAAGTTAGTTCTAACATGCTTGTCCAATACTCTAGTTAATAACAATCAACATGTTCCAAATAAAATGTGTGACTCGAAATTTACTTCCTGTAGAGTTAATAAGATTGATTACATAAAAAAACAAGCACATAACTGATAGCTTTTATTTATTTATTTTTAAGAACTGATCGTAATTCTCTGGAAATGTAAATGGGTAAAAGGCAAATATCCTACTATCTTACTCAACGTACGTATATACTGCAATATTCTAGTGCATGATGGATGGAAAGCTTACCATTTCTCTCACCTAATGTTGTATGATACATATCTATATAATAGTATATGATTTATATGAAGACAAACTCTTTGACTGATTGCGATGCCTAGAAGTTTCATTCATCAAGGAGCTGGCCTTTGCTAAGTTAGGTGGCAGGTTAACATTTTTAATATCTTGAAAATGATATTTTTAGAGGATTGTTGATGGGGTATCCTTTCTGTCACTAGGGTACAGCTTTTGATACTATAAACTATGTCAGATAATTGATTTCTCCAATGAGTACAACCGAAGAATAATTACATAATTATACATACTATTTTTAATTAATTTTTTTGTTTTTAAAAAGTAAAAATACATTTTAAATTTTAAAAACTTATTTCAATCTCATCTTGTGCATACCTTGTGGATGAAGAAAAAAAAGAGGAAAGAAAAATGATATTGAAGTTATTTTTTATATTTATTTTTTCCTGAAAAAAATTTAAAATATTTTAAACTTAAAAAATATAAAATTCAAGATCTTTTTTTTAAAATAAAAATTTGATGCTCTTGCAAGGATTTTTTTTTTAATTCTTTTAACATATGAAATGTTTTTCATAAACTATTTAAGGATATTTATGTCATTTTGCTCAACTTTTTAAGGAAAAAATTACGCAAAGGATGAAATTGAAGTAATTTTTTTTTAAAAAAATTAAATGATACTTTTATAGTTTTTAAAAATAAAAAAGACAAATTAACAAATAATTAAAATTAATATATAGTAATATGAAGAGTATTTGATAACAAAATTGAAATTATAAGTTGAAATCAGAATACTATAGCATGTAAAAGCTTTACACAACAACAAATTTTTACTTCACTGTAGTATATAAAAACTTAACATTGTAACAATTAAAAGTTATTAGTTTCAATTAGGTTTACCAAACGAAACCGTTGTTATTAACCTTTACAATTAATTCAACATGGTTTTCACGAACATAAGCCTAGCCGTAATTAAGCCCTGAAAGCCAGGCATAACATTGTACCATCTACACATTGATTCGACAAAAACTTACACTTATATTGTTTATGACATGACATGGGATACTACCCATGTTTTTTTCCTCCTTTTCCCAAAGGACATAGGTATACTACTCTCTCTTTCTTGATGAGTATAGTGCTACTCCTCGTGACATGTTTGGAAATGTGCTTTAAATTTTGGTGTAAATAATATAAGAGTTTTCATATTTTGTAATATAAAATAAAAATATATTATAATATAAAATTTTTATTTATTACTGTTTAAATTATCGTGATTTGAATTCTTCTTCTCGCTGTCGTGTGTTAAATATTCGTACACTTGAAAGGTATTTTGAGAGAATCGAGACACATCAAAATATTGATGCTTAATGGCCAAATCAGCCTTTTAAAAGAAAGTTCAAAGCATTGATTAAACGACCTTTGAAAACGACGTGCTTGAACAGCGTTTGTTCGGGGTTAATTAATTCTAATTATCTTTTGGAAAAGGAATTAATTTTAATTATGAATTCAAGTCAAATGGCAATTATTTTGCTGCTAATAAATACAACTCTCTAATTTTTGTCCACATTGCAGTGATGTATCTGTTCCATTTTTCTCCAATTTGTAATATCAGTCCCTTTCAATATAAACCGTGGCCAGCCACCCCTCACCGCCCTCCTTCACTTCTTTCCCTTCAGTGACTATTTTTTATTTTTATTTTTATTTTTATTCTTGTTTTTTTTGGGGAAAGGAACGACGTCTTGTTCGGTTCTCAATTTGTTCTCTATCGCACATTTGGCATCAAATCGAATGTGCAGGGATATCAAATCTTTTAAAATTACGAGACTTTGAATTTAAAAAATAAATAAATAAAAATAAAATCAAAACCACTAATAAACATAACTATATATATAATATTTTAACTCGTATATAAATTATTGTATTCCTTTTGTCTTTTATTCCCCTTGCAAAAGAAAAGTTGTTGAAATTAAGAAAATAATAAAGTTGGGTGACAAATACATGACACCAAGTTGAAAAATCCATGTACTAATTGGGCTCATCCTTAGGATGATAACAACTAAACTACAAATGTGTATAGACTTATCCGGTGGCTATTTAATTATACTAGTTATTCTCAATTTTTAGACGATGGTATTGGGAATACTTTTTTTTTTTTTTTTCCTTTTGAACAAAGGATATGGTAGGAAGAATATGGTATGATAGTTTAAAACACCATACTTACAATTCTACTATAAAATTAATATATATTAAATGGCATGCTAGAAATAAAATGGATATTAGATGACATACTTTTACAGATGGTTTTGAAGGAAAAAAAAATATTAATAAATGTGATATATAATACCACAGTTTTTAACAATAGTTATTGTAAAAACCGTTGTTAAAGGTGTTCTTGTTGAATATGTGCTTGTAACGTCAACAACGCCTAAATACTGTCCTCTTATGTTTACAACGACTTTCAATTTCACAATATTTCACAATGCTTTCTTAAGCATTGTGAAACCTCTAAAAATGCCTTTAGTTGTTCCTTTTTTTTTTTTTTTTAATCAGTGTAGTAACACGTGTTTATTTACTTTACCACAACTTGGGGAAGAAAAATCTAAAGTTCAAGAAGAAACTCGAACTCCATGTATTATTATTTTAAAAAACAAGGCATTCAGAAAGAAAGAAAAATGTATACCAAACATATATAATCTACCACATTTGGAAGATTATATACGTGTGCCATAAGGTCCATTTTCTACGTATAAATGTATACCATATATTTGTCTCATGTGTAAAGATTGCATACATTGTATTGGACTTTTTTTTGTTAAAGACAGAGAGATTAGTAATTGAAAGAATTGTACAATTTAGCAAAGGACCAATTGCCAAAGAGTCAAAGTCAAGCAATCATACACATTTTGTGTCCAAGCATGTAAAGTTTATGAATCTTGGCCAATTATCCAAAAGTCTATATAAGCTCCATTTGTGCACATTTTCCACCCCATGTGTAAAATTGGTTCATGAATGCGAAAACACTTATGAAGAGTGATCTAGAACGGTAACATATAACCCATAAACATATCAATCACACGGTCAAAATCAAATGGTCGTGTGAATATTATATTTGTAATTACGTAAATAAAGGGGTGGACCGAATTTTATATATATATATATATATATATATATATCTCACGTCCTCTAAGTACACTCCATTTGCACAAAATTTGTACTACGTGTGTGGAATGCCAAAGAACCGCCAAAGGACACCACTATCAGTGGATCACACATTTACATGATATATTATATGTATAAAACAATATTGTTGATTGATGTATTAAGTGGGACCCTTTGTAACAATACATACATCTTATATAAGTATATATATCAACAACGGATGTGCTAAAACCACATATTTGAAACCTAATCATACAAGTTGAAGAAGACCGAGTGGAAAATGCCAATTGTACTTGACTATTACGTGGAGAAATGTATAATCGGTTTGGATGTGGTCCCGGAAAGGTCGTCATCAACGTGCCATTTCAGGACTTGAGTCATTCGATTCAGTTTCAAATAATTGCACTTAGATAATTGTTAGTTTCTTAAAAAAATGTCTTCATTTATGCCACATGTTTCCTCATTGGATAGAAATATATGCCACACGCATATAAACTCTCTTATTTTCTACCACGTTTTATAAATTTAAACAAAAAATTAATTAGACTTATATTTTGTATTTTTAACTGTGTTGCTAAACGCAAATAATAGATTATAGATATAGCTATAAATTGGTAAATTATGTGCATCATGTATTGTGGACAGTCATTAAGTGATCCCCTATTGAGGATTTGGAAGAAGTGCTTTACAAAAATAAATAAAAAATTACAATTTAAACTGAAATATTGTGGACAGTCATTGCCTTCGGATAAGTGATCCCCTATTGAGGATTTGGAAGAAGTGCTCTATAAAAATAAATAAAAAAATTACAATTTAAACTGAAATTTCTTTTCAGCTAAAACAAACAAACTATTTCAATTGATCTCATTTGGTGACCGAGATTCGGGCAATTAATAAAATGATATACCATCATCTTCACGGGGACCTTTGCTGTCAAACTTTCTGTCAATGGAACTTGCTCAATGTCGCCGCCAAAGACTTGATATATTTAGGAAATTTTTCGGCCCAATAGAAGCGCTTTGCGGCCCTTTCAAAAAAACAAGAAAAGAAAGAAAGAAATAAAGAAAGAAACGATTTGTGGCCTCAAATTTGGTAGCCTTTGAAATCCGTTTATGTCATTGGACTTATCTTGATCGATCATTTGAGGGATAGAAAGTGATGATCACATAAGAACCCTAATTAGTATTCAGCTCTTATAAGTATTAAGGCCATTGTTTGATATGTCATGGATATATTTTATACGTATTAATGTAACTGCATGCAAGGACAGTGTTTATCTTATGTTTGAATTTTTTAAAGGATTTTGTTTTTTATCTTGAGCCAAAGGATTAAATCCCATAAGAGAAAATTACTTGGAATGCCCTCTTATGGGCACCCCTTGTTAGAAATGCCCTTCTCTTCTTAACTTTTCAAAACTGCCTATTTTTTTATTTAATTTTTAAAATATTAATTACACATTTACTATTTTACCTATTATAATTCAATCTCAAAACTTGAAAACCCTACTTCTTTCTCTATTCCCTAGCGAGGAAGCGCAAAAAGAGGGTAACTTGACTTTTAATAAATCACCAATTTTCAATAAAGACACAATTTTAATAAGTGGTGTATTGGATGGTATTTTTAATAAATTGAGGCATTTGAGGGACATTCTTATAAGCTGTCTATCCCATATACGTTAGTAATAGTTAAACGCTATTTCATCCAAAAAATTGACAATAAACAAAAATTGGAAGGTCTATTGTTCGAAGAATAGTAGTCATCCTCATTTTGGCAAAAAAAGAAAAAAGTTATTATTATTTTGGTATTTTGTAATTTAATGAAACATCAAATTCATATCATGCTGTTTGAAAGATACCTTATTATTTTTAAAAATATCATTTTGTATCTTTTTTTTGACATATGAAATGTCTATTTTGACCTTCTATCGCTTTTATTTAACTATAATTTATTACTTTTTTTAAATAAAAAAAACATTAACTTAAAAAACCTTTAATTTGTTTGAATAAATCTTTTAAAAAGTTTTTTTTGGGGTTAAAATTGAAGTAAATTAGAATTGAACAAATCAATAAAATGATAGAATGGGTGTTTAGGTTTGATTTGGGGAAGCCAAAATCAAGGCCTGGTCATACTGCTAGATGAACAAATGATCCAAGTCGTGTAGCGAGCAAAACAAGTCTGATTGTGTTAAGGGTCGCCTTGTGATTGATGCGCTCATTGCGTGAGGCCAAAGTCGGCCTTGCCACCCCCCCCCTCCAACCGTGTGATCATATGGTCCAACTCTTCAACCACTGCAGTCAACGTGCTCGATTCCTTCGAAAATGATCCATTTGAAGCTTATAAACACAAAAGGGAAGTTACAATCCACTAATTGTGCAGTTATTCAGGCTAAAGCTAGGTGAAATTGGGACCAGCAAACACCCGGCATGTGGAATTCGAGGGTGTAGGTCTAAACTTTTATGGTCATTGTACCATGATTTGTGTAATTTGCAGTATTAAAAAAAGGATGGTAGCTGAGAACAAGCCTCTTTCAAGTGGTGAAGTTAATTTTTTAATTGTGAGAAATTATTGTTTGGGGGGAGTTTATGGTCATTATACCATGATTTGTGTCATTTGTAGTATTAAAAAAATGATGGTGGCTGAGAAGAAAAACCACACAGTAACATTAGTTTAAGAAAATGCAGTAACATCACTAGGAAAGAAAGTAACAGTTTGGGTTATGACGTGTTTTGGCAATATATATATATATATAGAAACTGATTAGGATTTAGTACGGTGTTAAGTTTATTCAGGTTTAAACAAAGAAGGGAAAGGGTACCGTTTTGCGATGTGAATTATCAATTCCAATATTAGCTTTAGTTGTAGTATTCTTAAAAGTAGTTTTCAAGTTTGGAGAAGAAAACGTAAAAGACAATTGCTGCAGAATGCGTTTTTTGTGTTTTTCCCACGGAATAATGAGTCAAAAAAGAAAAAAAAAAATTATTGGTTTAGTTGAAAGCACTGACGGATGGAGAAATGAAATTTAATTTTGTTAGTATATTAAACAATATTGGTGAAATGCAAGGAAAACGGATCTAGTGACACGTGATTGGATTTTTATGAAAGGTAACGAGGACGGAAGTAATCATAATTAAAACATTCACTCAACATAAAGGTATAAATAAATGATAGGTCCATATTACAAATAAGTTGCATTAATACAAGAACAATTTTTAAAAGCGAAACAAATAATATGGTAGCTAGAAAAATAAGTGACAATTACACATATCCTTACATTAAAGGTCCACAGATGTGGCAATAAACCTGTTACATGCATTCAAGTAAGAACTCCTTGTCCCAACAAGAGCTCTCATTATGCATCCCCATGCCGGCATTCAAAGGGGGGAAGAATTGATTAGATCCCTGATTATGTGCACTATCGTACAGCGGCGTGTATTGGGGGATGTTGGGTTTTGGTCGTGTTGACAGCGATATTTTGGCCGGAGTGAGGAAACTGATTATGTTGCATGGACCTTGAATTTTGGCCAGAATGTGATGTAGTGTTTGTTCTTCTATTACGTCAAAGGCTGTGTGTTACCTTGTTATGTTCATGCTTTTTCCATATAGCACATTTCATTCTTCCGCCTATGCTGGCTGAAGCATTTATTAAATGTTGTGGCCTGTTTGTGTTTGCAGTTTCTTTATTACTCACTATTATCAGATCTCGCAACACTATGAACGGTAGGGTAGATTTGTGGCCAGATTTTCAACTACAAGAAGTTGAATTGACTATATTGCACCGCAACGAATGTTTTACAGGAATCATACCCAATTAATGCAACAAATATCCCTCATATTTATGACGCCTAGGTTAACAAATTGCAAATTGCATTCGGTAAAGTGCGCTGTCGAATAACGATCTAATTTCGGCCTAGTTTCTACGTTATCTATGCTGTCTTAATTCTCCCTCCAAATCCGTCGTCCTCTGTCAGGAAGGTCTCGGAGATTTTTTTTTGTCATGAGAAATACCATGTGCACTTGAGAAGCCGCTCCCTTGTCCACTCTCTCCCTCTAAAGTTGACATCTGACCCCCATCTCTTGCGACTAAAAACTAAACATCACTTTAAATGCTTATTACGAAATTGCCACCCACAATGACTAAAGGAATAAAAAAGGGTCTGTTTTATTTTTTTTCTTTCTTTTTTTTAACAAGAGTTCAGGTTTCTTAAATTGACAAAAATGTCCTTAACTGGCATAGAGTTGACCAATCCATAACTGGTCAAAAGTGTTCTCAGTCAGCCATTGTTACAAGAGTACAGTAAATAGGACTCTAATTTTTTTTTCCTTTTTTTTTGAAACGGACCCTAATTTTATAACACATTGAAATTAATTAAGTATGATCGTGTATTAAATGATAAATTAATGTGTCATAATATAATTTGAATTTAACTTAAGTATTTTGTGATATTTTTAAATTAATTTTACTTAGAAATATTTTAAATCACTTTTAAATGTTATATATATATATATATATATATGCATTATTTTGAATTTTGAAAACAAAATAATTTGTCAAATGTTAACTACGTCTTTTTTTGTAAAAGTGTAGGCAACACGTGGTTTTACTTTGGATATCGCTCACTCTCTTTCTCTATTTGTTATCCTCACTTTCCTTTTTTTTCCTCACTCTCAGCCACTCTCTCGTTCTCCCTTTCCCTCTTCCTCCCGCTATCTCTCTCCCCTCTCTCTTTGATTCAAAATTTTGAAAATTCAAGCATCGATTCCCAGTTAGATTGGAGGCCTAGGAACTTGATTGAGCTTCCACAAATTAGATTTCAAGCTTAGATTCAAGGTTAGTTTAACTTTTTTAAAAAAATTTCAAATTTTATCTTAAACTTTGATTTTCTTTGAATGTGGAAATTTCAGTTTGATTTAGCTTATAAAACCTTGAATCTAAGTTAGTAGAGCTCAAATCATCTAGAATTTAGGTTTGATATGATGAAAACTAGATTGAATCAAGTTTTTCCCTTTTTCTCTATTTTTCCCATTTTTGGATTTCTTTAAAATTTCCTATATAAATCTTATTTAAAAGTATTTAAAAGTGTTTTAGTATGATTTTCTATCATATATGATCATTGTACATGCCTAGGATTTAAGAAAACAGTATAGATTGGGATTTTGATCTCGGGGAGGCCGAGACTTGAAGTGTCAGGTCCCTAAATTTTTCTAGTTCAGCAGGCTGATCTTGAACATCGGCAGGCCGAACTTATGAGTTTGGCATGCCAGATTTATATCATCGGTAGGCTAAACCTGGGAAAGTTCGAAAGGCCGGTAGGCCGAACTGTGTAGTTCGGCATGCTAAACCAGGGAGTTTGGCAAACTAACCGGCCATAGGAAAAATAGTTGTTTTTCACCTGTTTTCACTGTTTTAAACCCAGATTGAGAATTTAAACCCGTATAGTATGATTTTAAGGACAAAAATAGCACACCAGTACACCATAAGATAGCATAGTATTGTAGAATACTCTGAGTTAGATATTGATAAAGCTTAGTTTATATTTAAGGTCGTTTGTTGCTCCGTGGAGCTAACATATAGTTGGTCGGAATCGCAGTGCTGAGTCGTAATGCACAGTATCGAGGTAAGAATTTTATCCTTTTTCTTTGGTAACCAGGTTTTTAAATAGTTTTGGCCTCAAAAAGATTCTTTCAAAATGTTTGCAATGAATGACCAAAAAGGGCCTTGGCCACAGAACAATTTCTATCAAAATGATTCTTACAAAATGACTTCTTTTAGAATGAGTTTAAAGAAAACGATTGAGATGAACTTCTTAATAACTTTTATTACTTGCTAAAGAATGAATGATTATAATAAATCAAATAATGAATATAATGAGAATATCTGAAAAATGAGACATGATAATGATGTAACATCGGACGTGTCAGTTAGCACCTCCCGGAATGATAAAATAGAGCATGATGCCATATACAGAGATCGGGTCGTGGGGTCGTGGGGAGCGCGACCTTGGGGCAGGTCTCGAAACTCAGCTAGGCGACTACGGTGGTGATAGTATGGCTTTACCAAAGAGCTATTTAATAAAGAATAATTCCAGATGAATGGTAATTCAAAAAGGTAAAGATGAAATTAATATGTTTTAATCTTTTTTCTGAATTTTTATAATCTATTTTCAAATATGAAACTTTAAGTTTAGAATTAATGTTTTCTAAACCTAGTCCTATTGAGCCTTCCACTTACATTTCCTTTATCTGTTTTAAAAAACTTTCCCCCTAGATGGATTGCAGTTCAAGCTCGATTGGTAGGCGATAGGACAAACACGTGAGTTGTAGGAAATTTGTTTTGGTTACTTCTTCATTTTAATTAAGGCATATATTATTTAAATTTTATCTCCCATATTAGACTGTGATTGTAATATTTTATTATCAATACCATGTGTGTGCACTAATGTGGGTCCGGTGGGGCCCGGTTTATGTTCTTCTATCCTTGCTATTTTATTTTATGATTAACTGTTTTAAAATAATGATAATAGTTTTAAAAGAGTTCTTAATCTATCACGTTTTCTTTAAAATAACCCAAAACATTTAACTAGTGATTTTAATAAAAAAAAATTTGGTTTAATTAGTCTAATTAATCCATCACGTCACTTCCTGTATTTTGGGGCATCACAAATTTATTCAATAATAGTATACTTTCAAAACTTCTCAAACTGTTGGGAGGACGCATTCTATTTATCAAATTAAAAATAGCAAGAAAAACAAAAAAAAAATATATACACAAATCAATGAGTTCCTTCACTTACCATCTTCTATTCTCGAAGCGTTAGTTAAAAATTACATATTTTTCTCATGTCATTAGCAAAATCCTAATTTCAATCATCCATATTTAAGTTTAAATCAATATCTGAAGCCATGTTGCCTAGAAGAGAAAAAAACTTAAGAATCAGCTTCTATTATTTGTCCATCAAATAAAAGACAGACCAAAAAAGGGTGATGCATAAGTAAGCGTTTTTTATAAGATGTTTGAGAGAGTAGTTTAAGCCATCGGTTTTAAGTTGAGACTGTAGCATACGACATCATTTTGTTGTAGCATGTAAAAGTTTTACACTGTTCATAATTTAAACTATTGATTTAAACTATTCTTTCAAATACCCTATCAATAGGCATATGTAAAAGTTTCATTTCATACACACTTACTTTGCAGCCCCGCAAAACATTCGTAAGCATTCTCCGGCGTTAAATAAGTAAGACGCCTCTTCTTTGTTAAAAGAAGGAAAATAACAAACAAAGGAGAAGGAAAAAAAGAGCAGATTTCCCTTGATTTTTTTTTTTTTTTTATGAAAAAAAACAGGAAGGAAGAAAGAAAAAGGCTAAACTATTCGTGAATAATAAAAAAAGATATACAACCTGTACCCCATTTTGCCATAGATGTTGTCTTTTTTTTTTTTTTTTTGCCATAAAATAATGGTTAGTATTTAGGTAAAGAGATGAATAATGACAGAAACCGGACAATACATATCTTCTAACACTCTTCAAGTCATCGATTTTTTTTTTAATGCTTACCCTATGTGCTCATTGAAATCTGGGAAGAACGAAGAAATGAGCGGACTTGAAATTGCATCATGAAACCCGGAGAGAGAGCTTTTCATTTCCAGTGCCATGTCATAAAGACAAGATCTGTATATATTTGTCGTGGCGGTGGCAATTTCTGATAAAGATCTAAGATGATATCTGGTTTTAGTCTGGTGTTTTGCGTTGTTCAATGGTGAAGAGGTAAGGACACATGTCAACTTTAAAGAGAGACTGAGTTAACAAGAGAGTGGTTTCTCTACTGCACTTAACATTCGTCGTTAAGTCATATCAAAACTTGAACGATGAAGGGTCCCACTGCACTTGTCATATGACCTGTTGGGAGTGTGATCGGTGTAATTCTTGAAGACCACTCCTAACGCTGTTCGGTCATCGTGCTCAGGAAACAGCTATTACAAACCTAGCTGAAGTTCCATCATGGTCGATATTTCTCCCCGAAGTGCCCCCATTGGCTACCACATAAGGCCTCGATTCCTAGGGATCAATAAAGTGCTCATGTCAGACTGACAGAGCCTGCACTCAGGCAACAACTCACTACTGAAGGTCGACACATGGCCTCCTAATAACCCACAAATGGAGAACTAATCTTCCAGGGATTGCGACACTTGTCACATGCTACTTAATATAACTTTATAGAACACACGGGTCGCAAGTCAACCCATCTAACATCTGATTAAAGTAGTAGCCTAAAAATTGAGCGTATTTACTGCACTTGAAGGTAACATGCTCTTTCTCACCTAACTATGCTCCCAAACTCAGCTGAATAGGTATCTGACTTGAGTGTCAGAGAGCCTTTAGCTGGCACCACACTGGTGTCCCCTTGATCTCTGAAGCGTCCCTCTTCTTACGCAAGTCCAACTCTGGAGGCCAGGAGGAGTAGGAAAGACCGTCCGACCACCGTGCGCAGCCACATGTGGTATTGATCTCTAGCGAACCAAGGCTAAGCATCAACATTTTGGTGCTAAAAGGAAGGCTTAAACCTCTATGCCTTTCCAGCAACTTTACTTAAATAGCCACGTCCGTCAACAGCCATACTCGACATGGTTAACAGAGGAAATACCTGGGACGATGGTGCGTGACAAGAAGGGTCGGGGCATGCCTAGAATTGGAGCTAGAATAGACCTTGCGGGAGGCCTCGAGCAGCGAGGTTGTGATCAGGCGGCCAGGGCAGCGAAGCCAGGGCAGGTTAGGCCTCATGGGACCCGATCTACTAGCTGACTATCGTGGGTCACCTACTCACACAACAAATGGCGTAGCAACAAGCGCAACAACCACCCCTTGCTTTCCTTCCTTTAGCATGGGAAGACCGGGCAGGTGGTCGAGCAGGGCCAAGGGGTGGCTCTCAAAATGAAAGATATTCCTAACGTAACGGACAACAAGCCTCGAAAGGCGTATCCGAGAACAATAGGCTTGTCAACGATAGCCGAATTGGTCCTTGAGAAAGCCGTGATCACTCCCCTCAAGGCTCCTGAGCTTTTGTCTTTGACGGGCTTGGGGACCAAGAAGCTTGCCTTACGTAGGACAGACTAGAGGGGAGAGACGATAGGGCAGAAGGTGAAGCACAATACAGGGTGGAACTGCCCAAAGACACCAACAGTTGTCAATTACGAGACCTGTAGTGATAGATTGACCAGATTAGGAACTGCCGCTATGGAGTAGACAAACGCAGCATGCTGGAACCACCATTCACCTACGCCATCATGCAGGCCCTTGTGCCAAACAAGTTCAAGGTGTCGTAGATCAAGGCCTACGATGGGACAACATACAGTGACAAACACCTAGAACAATACAGGGGTCACATGATGCTCTAAAACGTATGTGATGCCGTGTTAGACCCTCGAGATTCAAACTAGGTATTAGCAGCAAAGCTTGGGTATCAGCGGCCCATGTCTAAGGCGAGGAGGCACGTGGCAACCTCCTTAGATGATTCAGATAGGTCCCAGTTGATCAGCGTAGGTATAAGGTGGCCTTGGCTGGGCATAGAGTTGGTGAAAAACATGCACGCGGGCGTGCAAGCATGCAAGAACATGTGCAAGAAATTCAGAGGCAGTTGTGTGCGGGCATAAGCATGCCAAATAGGGCTTAAGTGCTTAAGTGCGAGCTAAGTCTTGATTTAGATAATAGTCCAAGAAAATAGGGAATGTGCAAATGTGCAACGGCTAGTTGGCCAAGTGGGTGAGCTGGCAGCCCACACATATGAATGGTGCGTACTTGATCTGAAAAAGGTCAGGCATAATGGGTAATCTTTGAGACGTGGCCCCAACGGCTAGTTCTGAGAGCACATGGGCGCGAGAAAGTTGGAGGACGAGATAACGTTCACAGACGTGGTCAACCAACAGCTAGACCATGCAAGCGCCCCACATGTGCAACCAAGAAGCTTTAAAGTTAAGGACTTGGTCTTGAAGAAAGTTACCATTCAACAGTCCGAGCTCAGATGCTTTAAACCAAAATAGGACTGCCCGTTTAGAGTGGTCGGCATTGTTCGACTAGGCACTTACAAGATTGTCGACACTAAAGGAAATGTGCTCGTCCATCAATGGAATACAAGCACCTGAAGAAATTTTACTGCTAACATCGGCCAGATCACCTTTTTGACCTTTGGCCCTACATTCTTTTTACAAAACTATAAAGCTCTACCAACCAGGGCAAAATACTAATGTACAAAACTAACTATCAATGAAAAATGAATTCAAAAGTTCATGTGAAATAGGCCAAGATGACGACCCAAGTCGGCCTTGACTGGCCTCGGCCTGCCTCTTCTTAACTCCCGATTAGGGGCAACTTTAACTCACCAACAAGGGGTTGGTTGGTATAAATCCCAATCATAAGTGGGCTTGAAGTCAACTAGTCTAATTGCACCATGGACTGCCTAACCAACGGTCATACCGAGCACTAGTAAAGACTTAGGTACTAAAATCTTGTCCACCACCAGACTTAAAGAAGTCCTAATGGATTCAACAAGTCTAGGGGTTACAAAGGTATTGTGGCACCATGATACCCATAACATGAACAGGGCATGTTCCTGCTTGGCCAAAGACATGCAAAAAGAAAAACACAAAAACAAGAAAATCAATATCAATAGTCCGAGCACAAAGACTTGAAGATCAGAACTTTATTAAAAAAATAAAATATAGTCTAGGGGAGGTACAACAACTGGGCAGAAGAAAAGAAAAATGGAAGAAAAAGGGTAAGAAAAAGTCAGGGCTGGGCATCGTCCTCTGCGTCTTCGGTGTCCAAGTCAACAATCACCTGCTCTCCACCATCATACTCAACTGGTGTCGGGCCTCCTCATTTTTTGCCTCTTCCTCCCCCATGGGTGTCCATGATCAGCGATCAATCCATGATAACGGCCTTGGGATGCTTCTCTAGCAGGTGTTCTTGTAAATCCTTTATCTAGAGGTAGCACTGATCGACGAACTCGTCACACAATTTGAACTCCGCCACCGCCTGGGTTAGTCTTCTTGGCAGCTCCTTCTAAAGTAACTTGTCATATTCCTACTTTAATGCCCATGTTACTTCTTGTTCCCCATGGAGATCCACCAGAGCCTGCTCAGCCTCCTCCTGAGCTTTCGGGCTTCATCCTTAGCCCGTTCAAGCTCTGCCTTGAACTCGTCTAGATCGGCCTCGTCTCAAGCTAGTTTGCCTTCACTCTCCTCGACCTCCTTCCTCTCCTCGACCTCCTTCCTCTTCTCGATAGCTTTCTCAACCTTCTCCCACTCAATGTTGGCCTAGCACTTAACCCTAAGGTCGGTGAGTTTCAGGGTTGCACTGGCCCGCAAGACGATGGAGTTAGTGGAAGAAAAGAAACAAGTCAAAAGAGCTTATAATCCTAAACCAAACTCACCGGGATGATTTGCTGATTGGCCATATTATTACAATCTTGGTAGGACTAGTTTTGAACGGAGAGAAAGTAATCCTCATCGGGCACGGCCTCCCTAAGGAACTCGACCATGTAGGGGCGCATCGAGCGGTGCCACCTCTGTAGCTTGGTTGGCGGAGGAACAACCGTAGGAGGTGGTAGAGTAGGAGTTGTATCACCTCGACTCATCGAGGCTCCATGGCTCGTTGGCCTTAGAGGCAAGATGTTTAGAGGGAGAATTGCTAGAGGCTGCTCAGCCCTTTCAGTCCTCTTTCTCTTAGACCTAACCATGGCCTTAGACTTGCTCTAGCGGTGAATTTCCTCCATATGCCTCTGCCTCTCCTGCTTGGAAAGATGCCTGGTTGACACGTTTACAAAACAAGGAAAAAAAAGCAAGTCAAATTGAGGTCGTCCAAAAAAAAAAAATCCTCGGGTCCAATCTTTGATCTCGAGCTGGCCTAGCAGGTAAAGCATTGTTATCACATCCCTGAGGTCTTCGTTAGCAATGGATGGCCCCAAACTGAAGGAGCCACTAGAAGTGACCTCGGAGCTGGACGATGATGGCTCCCTCGCTGGCCACCCTGTATGGGAGGTGCTCGACTTGAGGACGTCGACGGCGCTACACCCTGCAACTATCACTTACTCGGTTGGACAAGCAAGTGGAACATCATCTCGATGGGATTGGTTGAACTAGACCACCTAAACTAGTCGTAGTTGGCTAGATTAGTTTTCTGCAACAAAAACGCATACTATTATACAGCCTCAAGCTTGGTGTGCATATCCTCTATTGATGCCAAGAGTCTGCTCAAGGCCCACTGCTTCTTCAACCATGCGTGCCCCTACTCAAACCTCCTAGGCACAACCTGATCGATGGGAACTACACCAACCTGGGGCAACTAGTTCCCTTGATGTAGAACTATTCAAACTTCAACAGCTTGTCTGAGTCAGGGTTGTCGAGAATAAAATCTTTTTTGAATCTAATGAAGTAGTACCATCTAGTTTGTCAAGGAAGCCTCTTCATCTTGAACGATTCCTTGAAGGCCTCCTATAGCATCTCAGTCGTGACATAATATCCCCATAAGATGTACATGCTCATCAGGGAGCGATAGCAGTTCAGGTTAAGCTAAGCAAGGCATACGTTCAAATCATTCAGTGTCTGGCGAAGGAAGGGGTGAAATGGGAGATGGAGCCCTGCTTGGAAAAACTCCATGTACAACGTGATGTACCCTTCTGGTGGATCCACGAGGGAGTCTCTATCTTTGGACAAGACCAAGACAACGTCGTCGGGAATCTCATACTCAAGACGAAGTGCTTTAAACTAGGCCGGCATCATTCTCGATGTGTATGCTGCTACGGATGTCTAGAGGGGTAAGTGTACCTTGTAAGCCATCACACCTCGGACTCTGGTCACAATAGCAGACTGCTCTTCCTCATTCTCGGCATCACCCTCTTGAACCTGTTGCCTCTCCTCGACGGTGGCTACACCGACAATAATTTGTCCCATTATAGGAGCCTCTACTACAGTGCCCCAGCCAGAAGAGTTCAGCACGTTAGCAATAGCCACCAGGCGAGCATGCTCCTAAGCCGTTACTCGAGACATGCCTGCAACGACTTGCCAGATGTAGGGGCCCTGTCCCCTACAAGGCCTAATGGGACCCCTACCCTCAAAAATATCCAAAAATTCTCTCTCGAGGACTATTCTTTGCCCCAAATTGAGGATCTTGGCCAACCAAACCACTTCTTCTGGCTTGGCTACAGTATCCATGATGCCTATATCCTCGGACACCATTTGGCCAGACTTTGTACTCTCTTCAGACTAGGAAACGTTCACCGAATCATTTTGAGAATCATTTAAATCACTTATAATCATGTTCAAAAATTACCTACTTGGGATGAGTTGCTCGAGCCTAATAGAAGAAACTCCTCGGAATTGCTAGTTTCTTGCTTGGCAGCTAATCTCAAAAGGTTAGAAATTCGAATGCAAAGTACCTTGAAAAGGCAAAAATCAACTCCTATTTATAGCCAAAACT
This sequence comes from Artocarpus heterophyllus, assembly GCA_025403435.1. Lineage (NCBI taxonomy): Eukaryota > Viridiplantae > Streptophyta > Magnoliopsida > Rosales > Moraceae > Artocarpus > Artocarpus heterophyllus. The sequence goes on along the minus strand of CM046352.1, from coordinate 12,569,542 downwards.
TGGGCGCAGAATTCGAAAAGGTGCGATGATTACATTGATCAGAGAAATAATCAATCATGTGCTGACATGTGTCCCTTTGAGTTTGACCGTCTATACCCTCAAATTCCAATGCCCTGAGGGCAAATTGAAAGATAAACTTCAGTCTACCATGTCCTCCTGCATAGTACGCCCAGCCAAGCACCAACCAGGTGCATTGGGAGGCTACTATTGGGGGCACGCTTGGCATAATTCTTGAAGACCACCCCCGGGGCTGTCTGGTCATCTTGCTAGGGAAACAGCTATTACAAGCTGATCTAAAGCTTCATAATGGTTGGCATTTCTCTTCGAGGTGCTCCACGCACCCCTATTGGCTACCACATAAAGCCGCAACTCCTCAGGATGAATAAAGTGCTTGGGTTGGACTGACAGAGCCTGCAACCAGGCAAGAACTCACTATTGAAGACCGACACATGGCTTCCAATTAACCCTCAGATGGAGAACTGGTCTTCCAGGGATTGTGACGCTTGTCACCTGCTACTTGACACAACTTGATGGGACACATGAGTCAACACCTAGTCCAAGTAATAGCCTATAAATTGAGCGTATTTACTACACTTAAAGGCAACGTGCTCTTTCCTACCTAACTTTGGTCCCAAACTCGGCCGAACAGGTATCTGACTTGAGCGTTGGAGAGCCTTTGGTTAGCACCATATCAGTGTCTCCTTGATCTTCAAAGCATTCCTCTTCTTATGCAAGTCCACCTCGAGAGGCCGGGATGAGCAGGAATAGCTGTTTAACCACCTTGCGAAGCTGCAGGTGGTGTTGATCTCTAGTGAACCAAGGTGAAGCGTCAACATGGCCCGACAGGCTGCATTGTGTCAAATCAAGACATAGAGATATGCAAATCTCTGGCATCGGTTCATGAGACTAATGATTGTCCCTATGCTATCTATTATTGTCTATACTTTGCTTACAATGCTCAGATTGATCTCAATAGTTGTGACCCAAGTGAAGTTTTGATTCTTCAATGACAAGGTGTCAAACTGTGGACATTTTGTAAAACTTTTTTTAATGTGACATAAATAAAACAACTTTTAAAAGTATAGCGTATCAAAGGCAAAACAGAATTTATAATAATAAGGAGATTGGGCCTCTCATTACAATTGGACATCAGATATCAAAGGCATTCAAGCCAAAACAGAATTTACAATACAAGGAGGGCTTTTCTTCAAGCAAAAAATAATTCTTAGAAGAAGAGAGCAAACAGAAGAAATATAAGCTACAATGCCGCCTACAAGAGAAACAACATCTTTGGAAGTCATGGCAGCTACAACATTAAAGGCATCACCCTTTGTTTTGGAGGGCCAAAGTCACGCTCCACATCAAAACAAGGGGCCACATAAACTTTTCTAATTTTAATTAATATTTTTGGTAGGGTGTTTAGTTCTCGGTTAGAACTAATACGTTCTAACCAACAAATAGTTTAAAGTTTTCAGCATTTGTAGTAAAACAAAATTTTACTACGGTATAAAGCTCTCACATACTACAGTGTTTTTAACTAATTAGTTTTAACAAATGCTCCTAAAAACCTTATTAATTCTAATTTTTGTTTTTCTAATTCCCTAGGATGCATTTGGCAATGCGGTTAGAACTAAAAATTGGATCGAATCTACTATAGCATATGAAATCTTTACATTAGAGGCTACTTTTGCTTTACAATGTAGCATGCAAGAATTTTACACGGTAGTAGTTGAAACGACATTGTCAAATGCTCTTTAACAATACAAGAACTTCCACCAATTAATCTCCAGAACAGAAGATGAGCTAGATTCATCCTCAGAGCACTCTTGATAGGCTATGTGATAGGCTGATTTAATAGAGAACTTGCTTACTTTCATCTTATGCCAAGTGGGGATTTCGTTATTCATACTAACACTAGTCGGAATACTCATGATCTTATCTCAACCATTGCTTAGTTGAAAGATTGGATATCGTGAAAACCCATACCTCTTCAAAACGCACAACTTGTTCCAGTTTAGTTAGGGAATCTATCTCTTTCTAATAGAAGAACCCCCACCAAAACGCCATAAACATTTTTCGAAGGTCATGGCTACTTCCTTGAGTAGGTTCTCTTTGCCACCTGCAGAGAACATTTTATTTCCACCCCTGCAATTGTGGAACGCCATAAACATTCCATATTGACATGTGATCGCAAATTGAGGGAAAATTGACACACGTTTAGTCCTTTTGTATCTTTTTGTGAGTTTGAGATCTTTTTAACTAAAAAAAATCGAGACCATCGAGTCACTTTTTAAATAGATTGAGAACCATTAAAGCAATTTACTTTATTTTAAAATTGGTTTATCTAATATAGTTTTCTACATTTATTTAGAACTCAAACACTTTTCAATTCATTAAGAATTCTTCTCACTTTTGTGTGACTTTCAAACACTTTTCAATTCATTAAGAATTCTTCTCACTTTTGTGTGACTTCCATTACTTTTTAGTGATGATGATGGGAACATGTGGATCTCACTTCTCATAACGTCTAATAAAAATATATTTCAATGATTCTTTTATTTCTTTTTTAATTTTTTGAATTTCCTTCTTGTTTTATTTTCTTCATCACAATTTATTACTATCCAACCATATATTTAAATTTTATTACTTGTTCAAATTTTGCACCATAACTACATATCAAAACACTTGCTTGAATTGTAATTTAAACCAAATTTTTCAAATCAAAATTTAAATTAACACAATTTGAATTCATGAATGAAATGAGGGAGCATAATCTTCAGAATTTCACACTCCTCATTGTTGTTGGCGTGGCAAAAATAGGCTTGTTTTCAGAACATTTATGCCGTGAAGAATGCAATTGTTCTTATCTTTAGAAAATAGCGAAGCAAACACCTCAGCACGAAAAAAGAAATAAATATTTGGGAATAGAGGGCATCCTTGATGAAATACTTCTCTTGGGCTTAACGTTCTAGGTTTTTCATTGATCAAAAAGGAGAATGAGAAAGAAGAAACAGCCACAAATTAACTTCACTCAAACCAATCTCGGGCATCATTGCAAAGACAAAATTCTATTAAACCGATCATAAACTTTGCTCATGTCAAATTTATGCACAACAAAATGACCAGGGATTAAAACCATGGAAAAATCTTTTTTTGTTTCATGGGTTTAAAATTCTATTACTCATAAAACTGTAGGTCTGGTCTAGTCTATGGTGTACTTTTTAGGTTAGATCCTAGTCCTTTGTTAGTAGCAGGGTTCTACTACTCACTAAAATTATGGGCTCCAGTCTAATTTATAGTGTATTTTTTAGACTGAGTCTTATTATTTTATCAGTAACGGTGTTATAACCTTATCGGATTAAATAGGATTGAACAAAACAATGACATGCCTTTAAAAGTTAGAGGGATGTGACTAGTGACTGTATTTCCTTCCCAAAGAATTTGAAGAAGTATATATCCGGAAAAACAATCAACTAAATAAAGGCTCTATTGTGCTCTAGCTTTGTTTAAGCATACTCTACATGTTAGTAAACAAAAGTTACAACTATTGGTATTTGATTGTAATTATAGGCTTTACATAGAGGGAAGTTATCAATTAGTGTAGCTTTGACAGCGTTTGAGATTGTAGTTAGAACTATGAGTTAAAATTATAAGTACTATAGTACATGAGATTACACTGAAACATACTTTTGTTTTATACTATAACCTATAAGCGCTTTATGTTGTAGACGAATAGAACTATGAGTTCCAATTGGGTTACGAAATATATTCATTGTCCTTTTCTTGGATGCTCATTATAGAATATGATAGTGTCGTATGTACATGTGTGCATTTATGTATTATGTCTATATATATGCTCTTTTGCATGATGGCAATTTGGATTACACACCTGAAATTTGCACATTAGAGCAGAAGAAAAAGGGTCAGTTTATTGAAGACTACTTTGATACGAATAGAGTCGAGCCCAACCCACTAAATCCGAAATTTACTCTGGTCAATTTAGAGAGTAAATTAAGTGGTATATTATTATTATTATTATTTTTATTATCATTGTTGTATTCTATTGGTTTTTTATTCTTTTGTGACTCATGCTTTTTTTCTATTTAAAAAGGCTAAAATATAATTAGATAACATATTTTTTTAAACAAATTCAAATTACTTATAATCAATTATGTCATTATATTCTTTTAAAATTATATGTTTTAAATTGTCTCATAGAAATAATAAAATTGAAAAACAATGGGATAGAAGTAGTATTTTTCAAATTGAACCGAACTTAGGGTCAACTTTGGACTGGACGCCTTCATAATCCTGCAACCCAACGATATTTTTAACTTTGAAATTTAAATTCCAAGTTATGGACTTGTGGCATGGGACTTTATGTTGTGGGTCTTTATTGCAAACTTAAAAAGTGATATCTTGTCATTTCAAAAAAAAAAAAAAATTTGCTCAATTAATCCTTTATTTTTTACGAAAGTGAGATTTTGATCCCTAATTTTTTTTTTACCAAATTAATTCTAACTTTCTTGCTAAGGGACCAACCGTTAAAAATTGTTGAACATTATTTTTTAATTAAAATTATTAAATTATCATTCAAATTAATAAAAAGTTAAAATAAAAACTTATTAAAAATCTAAAGAAATAAAAAAAAAAAACAACAAAAACAAAAAAGGAACTACAAAATCAGATCTTCAAACCAACAAACCCAGATCTTCAACTTCACTTCAAAAAATGAAAG